>WOXC01011128.1:0-295481 GCA_011680675.1 Gymnobelideus leadbeateri | reverse complement strand
GTCACACTTCCTTTTTCTTGGGGCTTCATTGGAAACCTTGTATCAGTAAGGACTGTTTCATACTTGTTTTGTTTTGTTTAGAAATGTATGAGCATAGTGCTAGGCATATGAAATGCACTCATTATAAAATTGTTAAATGCAATTCCCCTCTCCCCCCACCAAAAAAAAAACAAAACACTCAAATTTGTGACTTGAAAGGCATAAGGAGGGGAAAAAAAGAAAGTGGTACCTCAGGGTGTTTTCTGCCAGTAGGTACATGTATTCTTTTAGCTTAGCCACAAGAGAAAAGGAAGGAAGGAAATATGTATTTAAGTACTTACTATGTCCCAGGCATTGTGCTAAGGAGATCTGGAGAGTGCAGTTGGCAAAAGAACAAGAGATAAATGAGAGGAATTCTGGAGGCTAATGAGAATGTTTGCACACCCAGAGTTGCTTTGTTATTTACATTGGGTTATTTTTTAAGTTTATCTGAAAAGTGGCTTTTAGCTAAGCTACTCTTTTCCACCACTGAAATTACAGAATACAGTTCCAGTTCCCTAACTTAATTCTGTATTTGCTCAAAAATTTGAATGTACCATGGGTTAAATGGAAAGGAAATTGTTGGGAACCAATTAGAAAGAAAACCCTAGACACTCCACCTAACCTCTTTAGAATAATAGGAATAAGGCAGGTTAAAGGGACCTTTTCTTGGAGCAGAATCTTACCCTCTTCTACTTCAAATTACTTTTAATAGAGCAGTTCCTTCCTGGTCATACTACCATCTTTGAGACTTCAAAATCTTTTCTTAGAAGCAATGGATTTACTCACCAAAAGAGTGAATTCTAACCTGCTAGGAAGACAAAAATTTAATGTTAACTACCTGGATATTGGTACAAAGACAACAACAGAAAAACTAAAACTTTCTCTACAAAAGCATGTGAATAGTGGTGCAGTGAGTAGAGCGTCGGCCCTGGAGTCAGAAGGACCTGAGTTCGGATCTGGCCTCAGACACTTAATGCACAAACAAAAACCTAGCTGTGTGGCCTTGGGCAAGTTACTTAACCCCAATTGCCCTCCAAAAAGCAAAAAATAAATAAATAAGCATGTGAATAGTAAAAGTTATGACACCTACAAAACATTCAATCAATGTCTTCAAATCCTTTAAATCACAATCCAATACCTAAAATGCTTTTGAACTTATATTCTCAAAGTGTGTATATTCATTTTTTATAAATTAGACACATGTTACTATATTAATAATAATAAGCATCACAAAACTCATTCCAAAATATAAATAATAAAAAGATGTAATAATATCCAATGTCAGGATAAGTAGGAGGCCATTGGAATTTATTGAATATAGAAGTGGGATGGTCAGCCTTAAAAGTGAAGAAAATCACCTCGATAGATGTGTGGAGCATAGGTTGGATTGGAGAGAGAACTGAGAGAGGGAGTAGGTAACCATGGCCATGAATATCATAGAATGTTTTCCAGCATTGGGAAGGTGATAAGACTATTTCATCTCTAACATCCACTCCAACACTTACATTCTATGGTTCTATCAGATTCTCCTGTCACCTTGAAAAGTAGTTCCCAACTCCCCAATGAGAAAAGCTCAATGACAGCAAAGAATCAGGTGTCTAGGTGATATCTGGGACCAGGAAAAAGCATCAAATGAAATACCTAACATAGAGGGCATTCTTAATTCAGGAGGGCTGATATCAGGAATTGCACAAGCCTATAGGGTACACAGAGAGACATGTTAAGGTCACTAAAAATATCTTAATTTTACCTTTGATTGCTTTTATCCATTTTATTTGATCACAGAATGATAAATATAGCCCATGTGTTGATCACACAATCAGAATGAGAGATTATCATAAAAGAAACTTCAGAACCCATCTAGCACAGTCTTAACAAAAATCTTAACAAGATGATGAATCTACTAGTTCCAAAGGCATCCTGTTCCAGGTCACCTTCAGCTTAGGCATCTAGCTGGCTCAATAGCTAGAGTGCTGACTTTGGAGGCAAGACCTGAGTTCAAGTCTTGTCTCAGACATTTATTTGCTTTGTGACCCTTGCTGAGTCACCTAATTTCTCTGCAGTTTTTTCATCTACAAGATGGGGATAATAATAGCACCTACCTCCCAGGGTTATGAGTATAAAATGAGAGAGTATTTGCAAAATGCTTTACAAATGTTAAGGTGTTTTAAAATTGTTGTTATTATTAGTATTATTAATTATTGCAGGGCAGATAGATGGCACAGTGGCCTGGAGTCAGGAAGGCTCTTCTTCGTGAGCTCAGATCTGGCCTCAGACACTTACTAGCTGTGTGACTCTGGTCAAGTCACTTAACCCTGTTTACCTCAGTTCTTCAGCTATAAAATGAGCTGGAGAAGAAAACAGCAAAGCACTCCAGTATCTTTGCCAAGAAAACCCCAAATGGGGCCACAGAGTGTCAGAAACAACTAAAATGACTGAACAACAACAACTTTATTACTGCCAAAGCTCTAATTCATAGGATGTTTTTCCTTAAAGCAGCCAAATTTTACCTCGTTGGCACTAGTTCTGCCCTCTGGAACCAAGCAGAATCCTGCTCCTTCACATGAGAGCCCTTCAAATACTTGAAGACAGCTATCATGTCCCTGTTCAGGTAACACATCCCCACACATAGCAATTTTCATTTCACAATGTATTTTTCTTACAATAATAGAGTGAGGCAGATAGTGCAAGTATTATCTAGTCCATTTCAAAGAGGAGAAAAACAAGGCTAACAGATGTTAATGAACTTGCTCATGTCCACAGAGCCATTTAATGTCAGAGTTAGGACTGAAACCCAGATCTTTGGCTTCTGAATCCCAAGCACATTCAACTAGACCACATTGTCTTTCCTCGCAAAGTAGAAGTAGGCTATGCTACTTTTGCCAAATGAACTGTCCACATTTTGCATCATAAAAAAAAGACATCAATCCCAAGGATTCTCAGGCCAGAGCAATCACCAGCAACAAACAGCCTAAGAGCAAACAGTTCATTCTGGGCCAAAGCCCCAGAAGAGAACAATTCAAAATCAATCACAGTCTTTAAAATGAGTCATTCCCATAAAGACCACAGCAGTTTCTCTTCAAGAATGCTGTCATGGTACTTTCCATAATTTTAAAATGTTACTTGCAGATCATAATAATTTCTTAGAGCCTCTCAACTTCTAACTTCATTTTTGTGTTTTGTTCTTTCTCTCTTGTAAATGGGCTTGCTTTAGAATCCCACTAGGTTGTGGGCTTTTTAAATTCTGCTTTTCCTAGCAATTCTTGGGAGAGGTTTTTTTTATTATTAAAAAAAGAAAAATGCATTAAAGCTTTTGTTCTTTATGGTTTTTCAAAAGAACATGAGCTCAGCAAGCAGATTTAGTTTTAAAAGTAACTTATCAACATTGACAGCCCTCCTTTAAGAGCAGCTGTTGCCTCATAGAAATACCACTGAATTTAGCAGCAATTCTGCTTACACAGAATATGGTGTATTTAGCACCCTCCCCTTAATTACTAAAGACATTTGCATGAAAGCCCAAGCTTTGTTTGACAACTTCACCTCCTTATTTCTTATTGGTTTTTAAATATAAGTTCCTAAAGGTGTCATTCGATAGGGAGTCAGTAATGATGAGTTTGGCTTGCGAAGGAAGAGGCAGCTCCTTTTCATCTCATGTTTCAGTCTAACAGCCAATTTTTGACTTTTAGAATTGCTCTTTCTTTTCTTTTATAGAGTTGGCTGGTTGTCAAAACTAGTTCTTTTGCTATCCTAATTATAAGATGCAAGGTCATGCAAGTCTTGGCTCTGACAGTAGAAATGAATTTATATGGCAAGATACTATTCCTCATTCTTTTAATGTTTGGGATGCTAAGGAGAATTTGCATAATATGTATTTTGCATCTTTGTAAAATGCCATCATACACTGTTACAGCTGACATTTGTCATGAGATGGTGAGCATAGATTCTTGTGTTCCATTGGTGTGGATATGAAGAAGAGTGGATGGTAGAGATGGAAAAAAGAAGGAATTTTTTAGTGAGATGAAAGAAAATATTGATGCAATAACCTGCAAAATACCTGCCCCAGTCTTTCAAGGTAATGGTTTGTAGTGGAAAATGACTTCTGATAAACTATCCACTTTCTACATATGTCTCAAAAGACTATGATTTCTGTGAGTTGACTGTTCAAGTGAATAATGTTTGTATTCATCAAATGATTATTTCAAAGCCTCACTGAATTTTCTCATTTCCTATTTAAATGTACTGTATGTGAACATGGAGAAGAGAAATACACAACTGATTTTCTCCCTTTTACTTAATTTACTTCATTCCACTTTTACCACTCAACTGAAACTACCCTGTTCAAGGTTACCAACAATTTCTTAATTGCTAAATCTGATGCTTACGTATATGAGGCACTGGGGATACAAAATATTCCACCATTATTCTTCTTGACTTTTCTGCAATATTTAATGTCACCTTTACCATCTCTATAGTCCCCACTCCCTGCAACCAAGGTTGTCTCTTATCTTTGGGCTTTTGGGACATTGTTCTCTCCTGTTTCCTCTGCTACCTCAACGATCACTCCCCACTCTCCTTTGCTGTATTATCACCAATGTCACAACTCCTAACCATGATTTTCCACCAAGGCTCTATCCTGGCTACTCATCTCCTTTCCTTTCACCTACTTTACTGGTAATTCCATCAGTTCCAGAACCTAGCACACCGTCTTGCCTATAGGTACTTAATAAATAAATGTAATTATCCTCTTTATGTAGATAAATCACCAAATGGTGAACGTCTAGCCTTCACTTCATGCTGAGCTCCAGTACAGCATTACCAACTCTCTCCTGGAAATCTCTCCATACACATCCCATAAGCATCTCAAACTCAGCATGTCCAAAATAGTTATATTCTCATGACAATCTTGTGGTCAAGAAGGGCAAAGCAAAAGATGGGGCTGAACCAGGTGGCCCATCCCAGAAAATTTGAGAAGCTACAAGGTAAGAGTCATAGCTATAGCTCCCATTGAAAAGAATACTCAGCTACTTAGAAAAATAAATCAATTTTTGAAAACTGCTGAGCCTCCTCAATAGCTATTGCATATTTTGAAAAATATATTACCTACATATCTTGTGGTTATCTATGATTATACAGTCTATTAATGTTCATTATCATTCATTGCCTATTCAAGCATGGATATTATATCAGAAAAGCAACAAGGAAGGGAAAGATCATCCTAAATATACAAGCCAACAAGGTGCTGTATGTTGTCTTTGATATGAAAAGACATTTCTACTGCCCTACTATCAGCAAAAGACTAGATTTTGAGCTGCTTTTCCAGTAGGAATAAAAGTTTTAAACTAATCCACTGACACTTCAATCAATCAACAAGTAAATATTAAGTATTGACTGACCAGTGTTGTGTTGAGTGCTCTAGGGGAGAAAGAAATAACATACCCAAAAGGAGTATATGACCTTGAAAAAAATTAATATGAAAAATTGTATTCTCTCCCTCCTCTAAACTGTAATAATTTGTACTTCTCTTAATACATTCATATTGTACTTCATTTTAGCTATATTTCACATATATACAGATGTGTGTATGTATGTGTATATACATGTATATGTGGTGTGTGTGTGTATGTGTGTGTGTGTGTGTGATTTAACTCCTATTAGATCAAGAGTTTCCTGGGAACAGGGAACAGGTCATAATCACCTTTTCTTTTTTTTTTTAATTTCCAACAATGTAGGATGCAATAACAGTGGCTAGACATTGAATCATATTATTAGACAGCTAAAGTTGAAAGTTGCCCTAAGTACACCACAAATATCATGGTCATATCTGAACAACACCTTTTTAAGAAGAGCACTGACAATCTGAAGTATGTACAGAGGAGATAGATTTCTTCCCATCCTGACTATTTCTTACCTTTGTATTAAAGTCACCAAGAATTTGGGTGTATTTTGATTTGACTTGGATGTTTTAGCCAGTTCTTGACAGGATTTTCTTGCAACTTTATCCTTAGCAACTGATTTTGCTATAAAATGTACAGTTATTTTCATGATGGTCCTCCTCTTTTGTGAATCCTTATCACTATTGCTTTAATATGTGATAATCAAACACTCCATGAAATAAGTTTCTTGCCCCACTTGAAACCTTTATAGCGCGGACGAAGTTGCCAGAGTTTTCTTTCTGTTGTCATAATTTCAGTAAGTTAGGGTCCTTTCCATGCTACAGTGAAGCTTCATAAGGAAGAACTCCATGAATGTGTTTTCATCAAACATCTTCCTCACTCTCATGGAGGAAATATGGTACATAGTCAGATTGAAGAGGAATCCCCTATAGATGATAAATTCCTTTGGATGATACTATTTGTTACTTATATTCTGCTCTTCCAGAGAATCCTGGAAATATCTGTATCACTTAAATGACTTCAGCCTGTTCACCCACTGAGGAAATCCCAAATGGACCGAAAATGTCTATCACTCTGCCTTCAATATGTGGTTGGATTAATACCCTATAAAGCTTACCCAGTAATGTGTATATCTGAGACAGTATAGATGGATAATGAGTTGTGCCCAGAGCTGAACAAAAGGACGAAAATCATTCTTTTCAATTCTGGCATTTTAGTGGCATTTTTATTTGGCAATGGGATCTAAAATACCACTGCCTCCAAAGAACACAGACAGAAGGGGCAGCTTGGTGATGCAGTGAATAGAGCACTGACCCTGGAGTCAGGGGTTTAAATGTGAGTTTAAATGTGAGCTCACACACTTAACACAAAAACTAGCCATGTGACCTTGGGCAATCACTTAACCCCAATTGCCCTCCAAAAAGCAAAAAAAAGAACACAGAAGCATGTGGTGACTAATAAATGTAACAATCAAGAAGGAATTCTGAAGAGAAACAGTAGTAAAGAGCATTATCAATGTATTACAGGAATGGGAATTTAAGATCTTCCCTGCCCCTAGGCCCTTTGATAGGCTTAAGTGCACTTGGAACCTGTGGTGGGAGGCTTGATTTTCAGGAATGCCCACACCTTGGTGCTCTGTGATTGGGCAGTGGGTCAAGAAGGTTGTGACATTCTCTGAGCCAGGAAAGGGCTATATATACCCTGCTGAGAGGCTTTGTTTGGGGGCTCACTTTGGGAAGAGTCCTATGATTTGACCAGATGAGACTCTGGGCAGCTGTTGAGTCCCCTGGTTTTGAAAAACCAGATGTTGGTGCTTCCCTCTCTGGTAACTGACTAGGTAAGGATATAATGGTCAGGCAGCTGGAAGCCTGTCTGCTGATTTGTTTCTCTGTCTGTATTTTTTTGTCTGCTTGTAACCTCTGTTTTAATTCTCTGAAGTTCGGGGTGCTGACCTTTTTCCCCTGAACTAGGTAAATGACATATTTTTTTTTTTATTTAAAGTAGGCTTGTTAACCCATTTTGAGTTGCATTCCTTTAGAAAAGCAAATCTAAGAACCTGTGCTGAGCCACCCTGGGGACGCTGGGGTGCTTGCTGCTACACAATGTAAGTGTACATTTACACTTTTGTGTAAATTAAGTGTACATGACACTTTTGTAAGTGAGGAAGAAAAGAAGTACTGGTCATAGAGCAAGGGTACAGATTGATAGGTGAATAGGTAGTCTTTTACCAGTATCCTCATGATTTTAAATGCAAGAAAGGCCTTCCAGTATGTTAGGTGGATATCCTGTGGTGAACTTTTGGCAGGAGTTGGACAAGAGTAGCACAGAATTGTCAGGCATGGATAAGTTATGTTTCATATCATTGGAGGGAATGTATTTGAATAAGGTAGGGCTAGATTATGGAGGCCCTTCAAGGTCAGGTAAAGCAATTCCCCACTGAATGAGTGGTCAAAAGGTATAAACAGTTCTCCAAAGATTTACAAACTATTAATTGCAACATAAATGACTGCTCCAATTTATTAATAAGAACAATGAAAATTAAAATATCATAGAGGTTGCACCTCAAATTCACAATATCAGTAAAAATGACAAAGTAATCAGACAAGAGCTAGAAAAAGGAGGCACCAATAGATTGGAAAATGGCTAAATAAGTTGTGATATAGGCAAAGAAATGGCATATTATTAAGCTTTAAGATATATATATATATATATATATATATATATATATATATATATATATATATAAGACAATTCAGAGAAACATGAGAGGATCTGTTTGAAATGATACAAAGTAAAATAAGAACAATATGCATGAAGAAGATCATAAGCAAAACAATAAAATAAAAATAAATTTAAATTATGTGTAATTATGTACACCAACCGTAGCTTAGTAGAAGAAGCAAGGAAATGCACCAAGATTATTGGAATGGCTGGAAATCATAAGTATGAAATGTTTCATATGCTACAAGCCATATATTTTGTTTACCTGATTTTCTTGATCACAAGGGCAAGGATCACTGGGATGAGGATGAGGTGGCTATAGACATATATCCAAATGTGATTGTGATGTAAAAAAATTAAAAGTTAAAAATTTGGAAACATAAAAGAAAAGAAAAAGAAATTCAGGTAAGAATTGTGATTTGATACAAAGGGCAACCAGTCTATGTTCTTGAGAATATAATTTAAATGGTGAGTTGAAGTCATTAGTTTGACTGTGGTATTCAGGATGGGTTGAAGGGAAGAGAGACCAACAAGCAAACTTGCAGTAATGACAGTGTGTAATGTTACCAAGACTAGACAGTGATAATGTGAATAGAGAGGAAAAACCAGAGACATTTCACTGGAATCCAATTTCATTCTATGCAACAAAGAATTATTTAGCACTTCCATATACAAGCATTGTACATAGTGCCTAGATAAAAACCCAAAGCCAAAACAATCTCTCCTTTCAAGGAGTTTACATTCTCATGAAGATCAGAGGTTTGTCAACTTGGGGCATCAAGACATGCCCCAATTAGAAAGTGCCAAGTAAGGTGTGTTTTGAAAGAAGTAAGGTGTTCTACATCCTGTCTACCATTCCTATTAATGACTTATATAAACATATAGAAAGAGCAATCATATTGCCTCTTTTGTCATAAGAGATGGCTCAGTCTGAAGAGGTTGAATGAGTGTTCCACTCAACCCCACCCCTCTAAAGTGGTTGTGACATAAAGACAAAAGTCATCAATAAAACATAATTTTAAAAGAATGATTTTGCAATTAGCAAATGGCACAAAGTTGGATGTGATGACTAATATGGTAAATGCCAAGCTAATGATATGATAAGATTTCAGTGAGCTGAAAAGTGAGACAAAATTTCAGTATATAAATGAAAGTCCTATATTAAAATTGAGAAAAAAATAACAGATCTATAGGATACAGGAGACCGGGATTCATATTGGTTTACTTTAAAAATAAATGCTTCTGGGGTGGGTGGTGCAGTGAATAGAGTGCTGGCCCTGGAATCAGGAGGACCTGAGTTCAAATGTGACCTGAGACACTTAACATTTACTAGGCGTGTGACCTTGGGCAAATCACTTAGCCCCAATTGCCCTGCTTTCTCACCTCCAAAAGAGCAAATAAATAAATAAATGCATTTAACGGTATGGCTGCTAAAAAAGCTAATAGGACCATGGGCTTCATTAGTAAGAGGTGTAATAGGCATATGAAGGAAAGCAATGGTTACACTGTACTATTTGCTGGTCAGACCACATGAGGAATATTGCATAAAGTTTTAGTGCATTGTTTTAAGGGGGAATTGACAAACTAGACTATGGGAAGAAGAAGACAATGAAGATGATGAAAAGACTTGGAAGCCATGCAGTACAACGATCCATTAAGGGAACAGGGATATTTAGTCCAGAGAAGACAAGACTTATGTGGGACATAAAAACTGCTTCCAATATTTTAAGGCCTATAATGCAGAAGAAGGAATAAATTTCTCTGGTGCTTATCTGTAGGGAACAACTAGGACTAATGGCAGAAGTTGCAGGAGGCAGATTTTGTTTGAATGTAAGGAAGAGCTTTATAATAGAGCTATGTGACAATGGAATGGGTTGCCTGAAAAAGAGTGTTCTACCCATCCCTGAAAGTATTACAAGAGAGGCTAAATGGTCATCTTTCAAGGATGTGCTAAAAGTGATTTCTACATTATTGATTAATTTTGTATTAGATAAGTTCAAAGGTCCTTTTCAACTCTAATATTCCATGATAATAAGAAATGAAAGAATTTGCAAAAGACTGGATTAAGAGAGAGATTAAAAATGATAGAGAATGGTGGGGGAAGAAAAGAAGAAAGGAGAGGAAAGGAAAGCAGAGTTAAGGAGATGAAAGCATAGCAGGAGAGGACAGGAGAAGAAAACAGAAGAGAATCGGAGAGAAGAGACAGGATTGATATATTCACATATTTATTTGGCCCAGAAGACTGAACTAGAAATGAAATTTTACAGAAGCAGATTTAGAACTGATGTGAGGGGAAATTTCTGTGGTCATTAAAGTTATATAAAAAATAAAATGGGCAGCCTCAGAGGCAATTAATTTTCTTTAACCAGAGGTCAATTTAAAGGCACCATGATATACTAAAGTACTGGACTTCAGGAAGGCATGATTTCCTACTTATCAGTTGTGTGACAAGGGGTAAGTCAACCTCTCTAAGCTTCTGTTGCCTCATCTATAAACAGGGACAATAATATCAGGTTACTTGCCTCACAGGATAGCTAGATGTCACAGTGGATAGAGTGTAGGGCCTGGACTCAGGAAGAATCATCTTCCTGAGTTCAGATCTGGACTCACACACTTCCTTGCTGTGTGACCCTAGGCAAGTCACTTAACACTGTTTGCCTTGGTTTCCTCATCTGTAAAAAGAGCTGGAGAAGGAAATGGCCCTGTAGCTCTGCCAAGAAAACCCCAAATGTAATCACAAAGAATTAGACATCATTAAAAAATTACTCAACAACAACAACCTACCTCATAGGGCTTAAATTAAATAACATACGAAAAGTGCTATTGACATACTTAGCTAAAAAAAACAATCAAAGACATGTGGGAACAGGATGTCTTATCTGCTACTGGAATTGTGAACCTGTAGATTAACTTACATCCTAATATTCTTACCCAATTGCAAAAGGACACAAGGAATTGTTAAGGACCTTCTATGTACCAGGCACTACACTAAGCCCTGAAAGGCAAAAATGTTCTGATACTATGAAAGGCAAAAACCAGTCCTTACTTTCAAGGAGCTCGAAGTCTAATATAGAAGACAATGTACAAACAAGAGATACACAGGATCAACTGGAAATAATCAACAGAGGGAAGACACTAGCACTAAGGGGGATTAGGGAAGCCTTCTTGTAGAAAGTGGGATTTTAGCTGGAACTTGAAGGAAGCCAGGAGAAAGAGATGAAGAAGGAGAGAATTCCAGGGCTCAGAAACAGCCAGTGAAAATTCCCAAAGCAAGGAAATGGGGACAAGCCAATATCACTTGATTGCAGAGTACACAGGCATAATAAGAAGACTGGAAAGGTAATGATGAACTTTAAATTACAATAGGATTTTTTTTATTTGATCCTGGAGGTCATAGGGAGCACATAGGAGAATGACGAGGTCGGACTGTAGGAAGACTGATTTGACAGCTGAGTAGAGGATGAACTAGAGTGAGGATTTGAGAGGGGCCGACCAGAAGACTGCTGCAGTAATAATAATAGCTAGCACTATATAGTGTTCTAAGGTTTGCAGAGCATTTTACAAATGCTACCTCATTTTATCTTCACAAAAACCTCATCAGGTAGTGCTACATTATCCCGTTTTTACCGATGAGGAAAAGGAGGCTGTGAGAGTTTAAGTGACTTGTCTAGGGTCACACAGCTAGTAAGTATTTGAGGCAGGATTAGAACTCAGATCATCATGCACTCATCCATCGCACCACCTCAGTGCAATAGTCTAGGTTAAAAAAAAAAAAAAAAAGAAAAGAAATCCACTTGGTCCATAACAATATTAAACACAAAAGAAGGCTAACAGGATAGCAACTTGTCCAAGGACCATTTCTATCTTCGTTTAATGAAATATAAGATGAGAACAAGATTGTAACTGTAACAATAGTAAGAGTTGGTATCTCTCACTTCATTTTTCTCTTCCTTTTCCTTGGCTTACCCTATGTAGATCCACAATTTTGTGTTTATGCTACTCCAGAGCCTAACTCCAAGTGACACTGAAAAGATCTGAACAAGGATTCAGCCCCAGACCCTGTCTCAGAGCAATTATTTGCAATCACTAGATGAGTTTACTTCCTTGTGCTCAGAGAGATCAGCTAAGTGCCCCAGTGTGTAAGACACACTACTCTAGCAAGCCGAGCTAAGCAGTTACAGACACGCTTGTCCAGCAGAGACACTACACAAGTCAATATGTCACCATAAGAACTATGAAATCTCCAATTCTATTTCCCATTCTGGGAGCCAAAGGGCCAGCAGGAACCTGTATGCTTTCTTTATACATATCAGTTAGCATGTACTACCCATTAGATAACTACTCCCTAGACTATTGATCCGATGCAATGCCTCAAGCATGACTGTGCTATACATTAGTTCATTAGTTAATAATATCCTGAGCTTAGATATAGATTAGTGCTTCTTTACTGACTGTGTTGAGTGTGGATCCAGAGGACTTAGTCTAGTTCAAGGTCACTAGTCCAAGATCCCAAAGTTTAGAGGAGTTCCAAAAAGGCAACTTGGTTTCAGCATCTTTCTGTTAGTGGAATCCAGTTTGTCCAGAAAAGACCTGGAATTTCTAAATCAGAGCAAGTTTTCTAAGATCGTCTTCAAGTGACTTAGAAATGACTGGGTAGGGGTAGCTAAGTAGTACAGTGAGTAGAGCATTGGCCCTGAAGTGAGGAAGACCTGAGTTCAAATCTAACCTCAGACATTTATCACTTACTAGCTGTGTGACTTTGGGCAACTCATTTAACCCCAGTTGCCTTGCCTTTCCCCCTCCAAAAAGACCAAAAAATATTTTGATGAAATCATAGTATTATAGGTCTAGAATTAGGTGGGATCTCAGAGACTGTCTAGTCCAACCTCCTTATTTTGAGGAAAATGAGGAAACTGAAAGCCTTCAAGATTAAATGACTTGCCCAAGGTCATAAGGTGGGAAAGCCAGGATTGGAACCGAAATCCAGTATTCTTTCCATTGTACCATACTGCTTCTTCTATTTAGTATCTATTATGTTTTATTAAATTTTAAACCAGGGCTTTCTTTATTTAATCTCTGTACTCCAACTTGATTCCATTATATAAACCCTCCCGACCCCAAAAACCCCCGAAATCTTGAAGTTATAACATCCTCAGATCATCTAACTGCTCTGAATGTGACCTGCTCTGAATCATGCAGCTTTCAAGTTCCAGAGCCCACATTCAATCCTAGGTTTTTTAACTCCAAATCCAGTATTCTCTCCACTCCACTCACTATGCATTTTTTCAGCTATAGTTTAAAAAACAAAACAAAACCTCAAATTCATGGTGTGTGAAGAGTGGCCTATTTGCTAAGCCCTAGCTAGAAACGACTCCATGTATGACCACTGATTGGCCCCAATAACCAGTTTCGTCAGCTTCTTTGAGGTAAAGAATGCAACAAGTCTCCTATCACAATCATTTTAGCAAATGCAAGGTTAGCAAACCTTCCCAACCACAATTACATTGTGATTGATGAGAGACCACAGTCCAGGCCACCTGTTGATTGACTCCCCTTCAGATTCCCTTCCCACTCAAGTCCCTGCCAATCCGCCCAGCAACAATAATCAGATAAAAGGGGAGAGACCCAGAGCTGTGGACCTCCCTTGTGTTGGAGTGTTCCCTAGTGACAGGTTCTGAATCTGAGTACACATCACAACCTAGCTTCACACCACTGCCTGTGCTTAAGCCTGTGGGGCTGAAGAGCTCTGGTGCTATGCATTCACATGCCTGTAAATAACAGACAGCCTGACTTGCCATTGTTTGTGCTAGTATTTCTTCTCAGTATCTCTCCAAAGTATCTTCACATAGGGGAAATGTACTATCTCAATATAAAGTTCAAATCCAATTGCTAGCCCTGCACTCTGTGCAAAATTGCTGTTGATGTTAGTGAAATATCAGGGAGTGTGCCAAAAGCATGTTAAGGATCTCATTCATATTTATCTTTGGACTTACAGGTAATATTTACTATGTAACCTTTATTCAATATAACAAAACTATGCTGTCCTATTCTGCCCAGTCTCTGAGAATCCCAAAACTTTGCAGGTAGTTTTCCACCTCCACTGTGGAAGAGAAAGGAGCATATATGCATTTATATAGCACCTACACAACGTGCCTGGCACCATGTGGTGTATTTTACAAATATTATCTCATCTGATCCTTGCAATAACTTTGGGAGGTATTTTTTCAGGTGTGTCCAACTTTTCATAACCCCTTTTTGGGTTTTCTTGGAGAAGACACTGGAATGATTTGCCATTGCTTTCTCCAACTCATTTTATAGATGAGGAAACTGAACAGGGTTCATGACTTACCCAGGGTCGCACAGCTAGTAAGTGTCTGAGGCCAGATTTGAACTCAGGTTTTCCTGACTCCACTGTGCCACAAGCTACTACTGGAAAACAAAATATGAAGGGAATGAACCAAAACCACCACATGCATATTTTGGGAAGCTAAAAGGAAGAAAAGCTTGCTAAACACTGGAGTGAACGGCTGAGAAGCCATCAAAAATTAGCAAGGTCCTAATATGCCTGGGAAAATCCACTTAATAGTCTGTTTTTTCTGAAACCCTTCTGTGTATATAACTATGTATTAGATACTAGAGATTAAATGCAATCTTGGCTTAGGAGGGGCAAAGACTACATGATCTTTTAAAGTTCTTTCCAAATCTAAAATCCAATGATTGTGTGAAAATTAATGATAAAGGGTGTAAAAGATGTGACAGAGATTGGAGAAGGACAAAGTAAAATCTACTGGATACTTTACTCCGACTAGGGTTGCTGCCCAGTTGTTCTCCCTCCCAGGGCCCATGCAAACAGAGAGGCCTTGCTCTAGTAATGCCTCCATTCTTATTTGAGGAAGCCACTTGGATACTGCTCTCAAGATAGACACTAGAGTCAGACTAGAAGTGGCATCTCACCTACACATCCAAATGATAATTCCAATTTCTTCAACCCCTCAATTGGACCCCAGTCAGGGAAGGTCAAAGAGTACAAAAGAGAGCTTTTGACACAAATAGGACTCGAACATTCATTTGTTGGGAAACCATTATAGAACAGATGGGGTTGATTCCCAAATTCTTCTAGTACATTCTGAGGAATTCCTAAAAACTCTCAAACAAGTAGTTATGCTATAGAGATAGTATAGAGGTCCTACCCAGTAAATTCAATTTGTAAATGAAAACCATATTCTGACAGAACAACTCCATGTATGCTGAGAATGGTGGGTCCAAACCCCATGGAACAGACTGCCTGCCCAAACCCGATTGCCTCATAACATCATCATTTCCCTTGACTGTTTCAAAGAGGACAAAATGGAAGGGAGAGAGAATAGATATTACAGGAGAAGCCATGGTATAGCTCATAAGGATGAAGATGATTTTCCCAAAGTTATTTCGCAAGCTGCTGGTAGTGCTAGAAATATAACTGTGATTTTTTTTTTTTTTAGTCCTGGGCCACTGTTCTGTGTTTTGGATCATACCATCCTTATTAACATACTATATAATTAAAGCATCACCCATAGGTTTAAGTTCATTTTCACTTGAAGACTGCAAACAAGGGATCCAGGTTTTCTCTCTACTTTTCACACACTCAAGCTGGATGTAATATTCTTTCCTTTTATTCATGTCAAAAGGTACATCTTAAAATTATGTTTAATAAAGTTGGAAAGCGTTTATAAATCTAGGGGGGAACATCTTCATTTAAAAGGGCTCTTAAAAGCCAACATGGAGTTGAAAGAATCAAGCCTTGGTTTTTTTGTTGCTGATTTCCCTCCCTCCCCCTCAAAAAAAAAAAAAAAAGGCTGCAGGGACACTGCAGCTGACCCTTTGCAGTTCGTGACGCTCTAAGTACTGAATATCCATTCAAATCATACCATTTATTGTTGTTTTCCAAAGTGTATATTTTCCTTTGCAATAATTTTTATTGCTCTCTCCCAGAAAGGAAGTGCTATCTTGAACACGATTTGGCTTCACTTGAAATGTTCCTAATAGAGCCACCAGACAGTTCATAGCCACAGAAAATATGACCTTGTATTAAAGGCTTTGGGGGCAGGAAGACACGGTGCAATCACAGCCTTTCAAAGGCAATAGCAGTAGTACTTTAATGAGCAGTCTCCAACCATGTCTCAGAACCCTTTTTTTCCATGTCAGAAGAGAGGGTCAGGTCACAAATATTGTGGAAAAGGCTGTAAAGTTAAAAGGGAACATAGAAAACAGAAAAATGCCTACCTCCATAGTCTGTCAGAAGATATGGAAAAAGTGAATGAATACATAAGTGATTCTGTGCTAAGAGAGAGAAGGCCTTTTGGGAAGTCTCAGCTTCAGGATCTCAGTGGGAGAGAACATGGCAATTAAGAATTAAAATACTGGCTTTCCATTGTAACCTCATACATTGGGAGTTAGAAGGAATCTCAGAAGTTATCTAGTTTAACTCCTTTATTTTATAGAGATGGACACTGAGAACCTGAGAGGTTAAATGTTTTGCCCAGGATCACATAAATGACTGTTGAATCCTGATCCTATGGCTCCTCCCATACCATGTCATTTCTTTATAGGCAAGTCAGTCACTTGGTTTCCTTTGTCTTTTTACATATAAAATGGATAAAGTAGTAAGGTGAGTAGATTATTATGAAATACTAGATTAAAACAATAAGAAATGCAATAGATTAAGTCTAGAGCATAAGATGAAATTTTCAAAGTTTTGAGGCCTATATAAGGCAGACAGTGAAGTGATATACAATAGAACCCTGAAAGAAAATATATATCATTCCTTCCAAATTCTAAATAGCTTTAGTCAAACATAGGTCTAACCTACTACAGTAAGTCAATTTCAATTTAGTAGCTCATAGAGTCGGAGACATAAGATGTGAGATCTCAAAATGACCTCAAAGATCATCTGGTGATTTATTGATTGTTGGAAAAGCAAACTAGAGCCTTCAAGTTTTATTTTTAGCAAGCCAAGGGTACTATGACCTTTGGGAAAGTTGTTTTTCTCTTTGAACTTCTATTTCTCCATCTAAGAAAGAGAAACAATGATAATCTCATACTTAGAGTCTCACCTGTTCCACAGGGGCAAAAGGAGAACTCTGATGAGAGTTAGAGTTGGGTTTTACTTGTTTAGAAGAGTCTTTGAGCTTTTGATGAAAAATGTTTTCATCTAAACCCAATTTTAGCAGAACTGTGGTTATAAAGGACTTTAAAGATTAACACTATTCTCCCGGGCACCCATGCTTGTAATTTCAGTCATCTTTGGCTGTTCCTCTTATTTCTGTCACATATTCAATTCGTTGTCAAGTTTGTTAATTCTATCTGGTCAATATTTCTCACATCTGTTTTGCTCTTTATTTCCACTGCCACAATTCTAGATAAGTCTTCATTATTTCTCTCGCTGAGACTACTGTGATAGTCTCCTAAGAGGTCTCTTCACTTCTAGTCATGTCCTTCTCTAATCTATTCACTTCAACATCTATCTTTCTATTATTATTTTTTGCTTTGCTTTGCTTTTTGGAGGGGTAACAGGAAGGCCATTGGGGTTAAGTGACTTGTCCAAGGTCACATGGCTAGTAAGTGTTAAGTGTCTGAGGTCAGATATGAATTCAGGTCCTTCTGACTCCAGGGCAGTGCTCTATTCACTTTGCCACCTAGCCACCCCTATCTTTCTGTTATTGATATGATAATATTGCTATAGTGCTAAAAAAAAAATCAGATAAAGCCTTAAATGACTCCAGATTGGCATCTGAATAGAAAACAAACTCTTTATCATACAATTTAAGGCCCTCCAGAAACTAGCCCCATTCTGTGTTTCTAGCATTATCCCCCATTCTCACATACTCTATGGTCCAGAAAAACTTATTGGACTCTTTATCATTCCTTGAACATGCCCTACATTTTTCTTCTACTTTCATTCAGTGCCTATAACTGGAATGTCCCATGTCTCTTTACCTCCACTTTTTGACATTCTATTCATCTTACAAGAGCCAGTTTGAATGTCATCTGATGAAACCTACTTGATTCTCTAAGCTAAAAGTGACCTTTCATCTGTTTTTAGGATCCTAGATTTGAAGCTGGAAGGGAACTTTGAGTTCATCCAACGCTTTCATTTTACAGATGAAGAAACAAAGACAGAGAAAGGTTAAGTAACTTGCTTGTGGTCAGCTAGTAAATGAGGTAGAATTTGAAATCAGGTCTTTTGACTCTAAGCCCAGCACTTTCTTCAGTGTGCCAATAGTAACCTCTAATCACACTTTACATACTTATGCACTTGTGTTATTCTTATTTTTATCACAGCTTTTTTTTCCCCCTTCATACATGTTTTAGCTTTCTCTACCAGACTGTTTTAGGGGCAAGGACAATGTCTACTTTATCAGTGTATCTGATCCCACTAAGAGGGCATTCCATATAATGAGCCCTCAAAAATAAACTTTAATTAATGGATTGATTGGTTGATTCAATGCTGTTCCAAGGGAAGAGAGAGGTAGGGGAAACCTCCTCAAGCCCACACCCAAGGAAATCCATTCTGGTGTCTGGCCAATTCTGGAATTCTGGAGTATTTCTGGGGGTATGAGCCACTTTGTGATGCTAACCTATTTGCTGAGATTCTCTAGTCTAAGATTTAAACATTTATAAGCTCCATTAGGACACAAGCAAAGTCCAGTTCTAAGAACATGAGGACCAAGGGATGGAACAAAATCAAGCAGATACTAGTAAAATAATATATTACCAAGAGAACTATCTGACCAATAGCCACATGGTGCATTGTGGGAAGGCTGTATGGAAATCCATAAGGCTGTAAAATTAAAAGGGATTTTTTTTTTCAGCTAACTTCTAAGAAGCTTCACAACCATGGTGTGAGAAAAAATCAGAAAAATTGAGAAAAGAAATCCACTGGCTATTTAAGATATATATATTTTTTAATTTTATGCTGAGTAGGTACCAGAGACAGCTAGAGACCTTGAATGACTTGAGAGAAATAAACAGGTCTCAGGTACCTGGGTGGTTACTTAAACAGACAGATAATTCAGAATCTGCTTCTCTTTTTTGACATGCCTGCTGCATCCATCAATCTATAGACCACTAAAAAGACAGAAGAAAGAAAAAATGACAAGAAGTAAGGGATGGGGGAAAGACTATATTAAATTTTTAGTGTGTGGTGAGATTCATACCTAGTTGATACTATATACTGCTATCTTTGTTTAATCAAGGAATAATAACATATTACTCCCCTTTTATGAAGTTCTTCCCATCAAAATAATTCTACTAGGCACAAAGCATTGTACATAATAGGTGCTGATAAAACATTTGTAAGCATCATCTATTATTCCTTTTCCCTCCGTATCAACTAGATGTGATTTATTATGCATATTTTGAATGTATCAACTCTTATTAGATCACAAATATTACCTAATGTCTGCTTTCAGGAATTTCACAAATACCCAAAATGACATTCCTCATCAAAATGAAACTCATTCACAAACAATGGGAGAGCAGTACTGAAGGAACAGCCTGGTTGAAAGGCACAGTCTTTGTCCAAAGGGATTAATCTCAGAAAGTACAGTAGGAAGGCAAAGTTCAAGGTTGCTAGAAGAGGTTGTCAGGAAATTGTTCATCTGGCAAGTGCAATGAAGAGAGATTTGTAGTAAGAATGCCTGAATTTGAGTTCTGTTACTCAATATGTATGTGATCTTGGATAAACTATTTGAACTCTATGGGTTTTTATATATATAAAATGTTTGGGATTAATAATCTCTAATAAATCTTCTAACTCTAAATACTTTGAGTCTATAAACTAGGGACTAGTAAATTCTGAAAAGTCAGTGGTAAATCAGAAAATAATCTCTGCAGAGCTTATAGGGTCATGGAAAGTCAAAACAAATTAATAAGAACTTATTAAGTGTTTATCATGTGCCAAGCCCTGTGCTAAATGCTGAAAAGATAAAAAAAGGCAAAAACAGTTCCTGCCCTCAAGTAGCTCATAATCTAATTTGGGGAGAAAACATGCCAACAACTATGTAGATACAAGGTATACTGGGTATAAATTAGAGCTGGTCTTGGTAAGAAGGAATGGTTTGTTCACTTAGCTGCCTACCACCTAGTGCTTGTTTGAATATGTGCCCTGTTCTCAAAGGGTTGTTTTTCTTTAAACATCTTGAAACTAAAACTGCGTATTACCAGTGGTCATGTGGAATGTGCTATTCATGGGTTGTTAAGAATTATAGAATCTCAGAGTTCAAAGAGGATTAGATGACCAGAAGGACATCTCCTCCAACCACTGCCTGAGCAAGAATCCCATGAGCAACTTGAAAGTGGTAATCCTGATGCATTTGAAAACTTCCAGGCAGGTGAACGGCCTACTTCCTCAAGCAGCCCATTCCTCTTGTGAATAACTCTAGTTTAGAATTTTCCTCAAATCAAGCCTAATTTTGTTTCTTTGGAAATTCCACTCATTACTCTTAGTTTTGCCTTCTGGAGAAGATAAAAACTAGTCTTATCATCCTTCCATATTACATCCCTTTATATATTTAAGGACAGATAACACAGATCCCTAAATCTTCTCTTCTCTGTGCAAAGTGTCCCCATTTCTTTCTTCACCATCTGGTTATTCATTTCTGGAATTTTTCTAGTTTACCAATGTCCTTCCTAAACTATATCACCTAGAATTGGATATAGTAATCTAGATGAGATCTGATGAGGGCAGAATAGAACCAGACTATCACATCTCTATGACACTCAATCTAAAATTAAATTGACTTTTTTTGGCTACCATATCACACTGTTGACTCATGTTGAACTTATTCATGATGGTCTATGTTTTTCACCCATCTCGCTATTACTGCAACAGCTTCTAAAATGAACTAAATTAATTTAAAATTAATTTAGTTTTCAAGGAACATAAGTAAAATTAAGCACTGCAGAAAAAAGAAAAGGACTTTATCAAAAGGTTTCCTTTTTAGACTGTGAAATGAAAATAGATATTCTAATAGTCTGTCCAATAACATTGCTATTTTAAAAAAAAATTCAATTTAAAGGCCAAAATGTAATGGGGGGAGGAATCTTTTTCCATCACTTTAGACAACATAATCCATTCTTCAATAATTTTTAAACCCCAGATAAAGTCAATATGAATCTGAGGAGGAGGTGATTTTAAGTTCTATCAAAAGTTATTTAGTCCTGGGGAAGCTAGGTGGCACAGTGAGTAAGAGTGCTGGCCCCGGAGTTGGAACAACCCGGGATCAGATCCAGCCTCAGAAAATGAGCACCCACACATAAATAATGACTGGCTGTGTAACCTTGAGCAAGTTACTTGACCCCAATTGCTTAAAAAAAAAGTTATTTTGTCCTAAAGCAGAAATAAGGAGTTATGGTATTTGAGAAAATAGAAGCTTAAAAGGAAAGTAGTGATTAGAAATAGAGGAAAGCCTATTTGATAACACCAAAGATACCTTACCATGGGTATTGAGACTTCTGGTGGCATAAGGTTATATGCTCAGAATTCCAGTTGATCAATGTGCCTCACTAACTTGATCGAAATGATCAAATATTATAAAATACGAAGCTTCAGGTTAAAATCGAATTCTCTTTCCCCTTAAGTAACTTGCATAAGCAATGTAATTTTTGATGCGTCTTCTAATTTATACATTTCTCAAATTCATATAGACATGAAAATAAAAAGCTTATTTAACATCTGATTCAGGCCAAAAACTAGATGATGAAAATAAACATATAAGGTATAATATAAATATACTTCTACGTCCAGCCAGCACCATAAAAGGGATATATACATATGTGTGTGTTTGTATATGTGGGTATACTATATCTACTCGTAGATATAGTATATACATACTTGGGTACCCCCATGGCTTTTTGAACAATTTACAGATCAAGATATAAAGGGGGGAAATCATATTCCATTATTCCAGATAACCTGAACACCTCTTCTGTTTCCATGTATGCCTTCATTCTCAATCATGCCATAATTTTACAACAGAAAACAATGTTTATTGCAAGAAGGCCTAAACCACTAACCTCATTTTCACCTTTGAGAAAGAATTAGAACTCAATATACTCTATTGGAAAGGTAAATGCAACATGTCTACTGCAACCTTCCCATTATATTTATTCTAATTTATTGGGAGAGGGTGAAGAAAAAGTTACTTAGGATCTAGGCCAAAGGTTAAATCAGAGGAATGTAAAAAGTAACACACATTTCATTGTCTCAGAAAGGGGGAAAAATGGTTTTATAAAAGCTTTTTCTCAAGTAGCTTGAGTATTATATAGTGAAATGAGTGTTACAAGACTTTAAAATGCACACATAATCAAGGGTAATAATGAATATTTCAACAGGCACACTGTTTGAAGTTTTAATTAAAATTAGTGGAGCTATTGATATTGTAATGTCTCATAGTAACATACAGGCAAGTAATCACCTGCCTCCTGAGTGGACTGAAATACACATGCAATTAATTACAGAGGATGTTGCTGCTAGAACCACCTTGGGATTGCTGAGATTTAAAGCAAGAGACTGCCTATAACTACAGAACAGACTACACTAGCCCAGCCAGCAGATTAGGTATTTTAATTCACCCAGATGAGACATCTCACTAATTTGCCTGGCACCCAAAAACTCACACCAAACTTTACTCATAATCATTTTTTCTAATCATCAAAGGTAAAGGTTTCCTTTCCTGTATTGATACTTTCTTCAGCACTTCAAGAATCCATGATTTCATCCATCTGGGTAGATGAGTGCATCCACCTCCACCAATGTAGGTCACACGCCCTTTACAACTCAGAAGACAGAACTCATGAAGTCATGATATTCATCCTAGTGATGAATCTCTCATGGTAGGATAACATTCTAAGACCAGCCAGTAGTGCCATTCCACTGACAATCTTTAGGAACCAAGAGTCATCTACATGTTATGATGAGGCATTGGAGAGACACATTCATGTACATACAGAGTTATAGGGCTTGAAGGAAAACTACATGGTGAGTGATAACACTTTTCCTGTATAAGACTTATAAATAGACAGAATTTAATTGAAGCTAAAAAATATTTTATTGGTGGTTCAATGTGGTATCCATCTTTTCATATGGTCATAAATCATTCAAAGAAAATTTATTTACTGCTTCAAATAAAAAGTAATCATTAATTGGAGAGGAGAAATGATCTATATAATATTACAATCTAGCTAGAAAGGTTTAACATGATCTGCTAGAAATAGAATTAGATTTAGCATCTCAACTTCCCTATTAATATTAAGGGTACCAACATCTTCCCACTCACCAACTCTTTACTCTTTACCCCCTACATCTAATCAGTTGTCAAGGCCTTTGTCACATCTCCCATATACACTGCCTTCTCCCCTTTCACACTGCCACAATCCTGATATAGTCTCTCATTACCTCAGTCCTGGATTGTTACAACAGTCTTTTTGTCACCATATCTCAAGTCTCTCCCCATTCCAGCTTATTTTCCCTTCAGCTTCCAAATTGATCTTCCTATGGAGCATCTCTGACCTTGTCACCCCCTACTTAGTAAATTCCAATAACTCCCTATCACTTCCAAGATCAAATATAAAACCCTCTGATTGATAGTTAAAGACTTTTATAATCTGACCCCTTATGACCTTACCAGTCTTCTTATACCTTATACTCTCCCCCTCTAACTCTCTGATTCAGTGACACTGTCCTCCTTGTTTTCCACACAAGACATTCCATTTCCCTACATTGTGAATTTTCATTGACCATTCCCCCATGCCTGGAACTCTCTCCCTCCTTATCTTTGCTTCCTAGCTTTCCCAGCATCCTACAAGTCCCTGCTAAAATCTCAACTTCTTCAGGAAGCCTCTCTCAATCTTCCTTAATGCTGGTACTTTCCAACTGTTGATTATCTCCAATTTATCCATATCCTGTATATATCTTGATTGTACATAGTTATTTGCCTGTTTTCTCCCCATTACACTGTGAACTCCTTGAGCAAAGACTGGCTTTTGCCTTTGTATCCCATGCCCTTAGCACAGTGCCTGTCACAAAGTAGGAACTTAATAAATGCTAATAAGTAGTTGACTGAGTCAGATGACAAGGGTTTGCAGTCTAATCACCAAAAACATAAAGGCAAAATGAGTTATGCCCCCTCTAGTTTATCCAGCAGGGCATAAGAATTTCGACCTTCATTTCTACTTATAACGTAAGCTCTAAAAATGACATTGTTACCTATTGCAATTTTTCTTTGTATCTCCAGTGCCCAGCATAGTGACTGCATATTTTTTAAAACATGAATGTCTTCACCTGTACCTTTCCTTGGCTCACAACTCACAAAGCATCTTTCATTATGCACATACTTCTCAAGTGACCCAATATATTCATACACGACCCTGCCTTTTCAGCCATTGGCCAAATTTATCCATATTTTTTTCAAAATTTTTTTCAAAATTTTACAAGAACTAAAAACCTATAAGACCTCATTCCCAGTTTCAATTCAGACCAGCCATTGCCTTAAAATCAGTACTTTAAACACATTTATCCAACTCAGAAAATTTGTTCTTTCAATGTTCTTAATTGCTTGACACCACTCAGTGTACTCTGAAACACTCCTCCTCCTCCTCCTGCTATGATTCATCCTGATGACTTACATTTTTACAGAAATGTACAATTCGCAAAATGCTTTCATACACACACACACACACACACACACACACACACACACACACACACACGCACACACATTACTTAGTTGAGCTGCACAAAACCTTTTTGAGGTAAGCAGGACAAATTATTTTGCCAATTTTTCAGACGAAGGTGCTAAGGTTCAAGGGAGTTATATGATTTACCCAAAGTCATAGTTAGGTAATACAGTGAATAAAATGTTGTACTTGGAATTAGAAAGAGCTGAGTTATTCTAGGAATGTCACTTGACTTCTCTCAGACTCAGTTTCCTCATCTATAAGGTAAGGATAATAGTACCTGTCTCCCAGTGTTATTGTGAAGGTCAAATAAGATAATATATGCAAATCACTTTGCAAACCTTAAAGTACAACTTAGATATTGTTTCCTATTATTATAATACATACATTAAGTGGCAGAAATGGGGATCTCACTCAAAGCTAATTATTTCCCATGTCTAGAACTTTTTACTATAACATGGAACCTATATTTGTGTTTGTGTATCATATGTGATATATGTATATGAGTATACATATATGAGACAGAGAATACAAATAGACAATGAGTTGACCCAAAATTAAACAGGAAGAAAATGGGTTGGATTTCCTTTTGGAAATTTCAAAGTTCTTATAAAGATCATAAGTTATTTCTGGAAATAAAGACTCATATTTTTAATAGCATCATTTTATCAGCATTGTTGTATGGATAAAAGACATGGAACATAGCTATCTTTATAGAGCTAAAAATAATATCACAAGGTAAAGCCATTGTTGTTTTTTTGTCCTTCATTCTTGTAGAGATGTTGCCTTGACTTGCAAGTGAACCAGATTTAAGTGAGGAGGGGCAAAGAAACATCACAAGCCTCTTTTTCTCCTCCAGAGCCATCTTGGTCC
Organism: Gymnobelideus leadbeateri; assembly: GCA_011680675.1. Classification (NCBI taxonomy): domain Eukaryota; kingdom Metazoa; phylum Chordata; class Mammalia; order Diprotodontia; family Petauridae; genus Gymnobelideus; species Gymnobelideus leadbeateri. The sequence goes on along the minus strand of WOXC01011128.1, from coordinate 269,757 downwards.
AGTGAACAGACATAAATTAGGACAACTGTTGATGGCCTGGGATGCAGTGAGAGACATTGGCCTTTTTAAGCTGAGTGAGGTATTTCTGAGCTCTCATTTTGACTGATTCAGTGATTAGGGTTGTTTAAGAAGTGAGCCAAGGGATGACCATTTTAATCCCCACCCCCCAAAAAAATCAAAGTGGGAGGGGAAGACCCTTAGGGTTTCTGGCCAAAAGAGAAACAATTACTATTTACATTCACTCTGAGCCATTAGGGCCAAAAAAAAGAAAAAACGAAAAAAAAAGAAAGAAAGAAAAGAAAAAGAAAAAGGAAAGAACCATTAATTGGTACTAGGGCAGGAAGCTATTATTGGCCAGTCACTGACAACCAGGGTGAATTGGGTTTAAGGCATGGTCTTTAAGAAAGAAATGTAGCCAGGAAAGCCCAATATATCAAGGTAGGTGTCAGCCTTCAAAATTTACCTTCCTTTGGGAAGAGCACCCTCAGGTAAGGGCATGATGGAGAGAAGAGAGGGGAGGGAAGGGAAGGGAAGGGGAGGGAAGGAGAGGAGCTACCTGACTGGAACTGGCCAATTGGCTCCACAATGGGGCAGTTCAGATTACTCACAGGTTGTGGTTTTGTACCTGGCTTTCCCATCCCCCCAACCTCAGCTCTCCCTCAGGGAAGTGAGCAGACTGCCAGGTTTAGCTCTGCCCTTCTCCAGTCAGCCCACCTTCACAGAAGTGGGTGGGCTTCTGGGTCTGGGAGACTTGGCACCAGAGGGAATTTCTAGGTGTTTTTGACCTCTGCAAATTTCTGCTTACGTAATACCTAACCATTGGCCAAGTGGCATCCATTTAAAAGTTGAGGGGGGGCGGAGCCAATATGGCGGGAGTAGAAACAGCTCATCCAAGCCACTCTGCCCCCAAATTAGCTCCAAACTATGTAAAGGGGGACTCTGAACAACTTCTGGAGCCCCAGCACCCACAGAACGACACAGAGAAGCTAACCTCCCACTGAGGACAGCCCAGCAGCCCTGCAGGAAGGACCAGCACAGCGGTCTGGGAGCCGGCAGCACGCAGAGCGCGGGAAGCCGAGCTGAGCCAGAGCTGAGGTCCCCATGAGCCGAGGTTTTAGCCCCAGGGCACCAGGGCCAACAGCCTGCTGGAGGAACCCCAGAACACCAGTAGCTGTGGCAACTCCAGAATTATCAACATAGACATGCCTAGGACAAAGTAAGAGGTTAGTGTCCTATGGACTTTGGGACCGCAATTTAGGGAATGCGTCGGCTCCCTCCCCTGGGGGCTAGAAGCCACTGAGGAGACACACCATTTTGTAGTTTTCAGAGGCAGCTCCAGCTCCTGGCCTGCGGAACTGTAGGGAGATCCAGCGATCAGTCTTGGGGGGTAATCGCTCTTGCTTTAACCTCCCTGGATCTGGATTGGGATCTAGGGTGGAAGTCGTGGGTGGGTTTACAGCTTGCCAGAAATGGAAGTTGCCCCCCACACGTTTGGGACAAAAATTCCTCTATCTGGCCTTAAAGCCATAGTGTGGCAACAAGCCCAAAAGTCAAGTAATTAAGTGGCAACATGCCAAGGCAAAGGAAACAGAAAAATGCAACCCTAGACTCCTATTTTGGGGGCATAGAGCGGGAAAAGGACTGTGAGGTCAGAAGTCCTGCTCCAAAAGCCCCAGGGGAAAACATGAGCGGGTTGCAGGCCATAGAGGACCTTAAGAACAACATTAAAAATCAAATAAGAGAAGTGGAGGAAAAATTGGAAAGAGAAATGAGAAGGATACAGGAAAAGTATGAAATGAGGGTCAACAGCCTGACTGAGGAAAACAACACCTTAAAAAATAGACTGACTCAAATGGCAAAGGAGGCCCAAAGGGGCAATGAGGAGAAGAATGCCTTAAAAAGTCGAATTTGCCAGATGGAAAAAGAATCTTAAAAGTTCACTGAGGAGATTCATTCCTTCAGAGTTAGACTGGAGCAAATGGAAGCTAATGACTTTATGAGAAATCAAGATGCTGTTAAGCAGATCCAAACAAATGAAAGATTAGAAGGCAATGTGAAATATCTCATGGGAAAAACCACTGACCTGGAGAATAGATCCAGGAGAGACAATTTAAAAATTATTGGACTACCTGAAAGCCATGATCAAAGAAAGAACCTAGAAATCACCCTTCAAGAAATTCTCAAGGAAAACTGCCCTGATGTTTTAGATCCAGAGGGCAAAATAGAGGTTGAAAGAATCCACCAATCACCTCCTGAAAAGATCCCCAAAAGAAAACTCCCAGGAATATTATAGCCAGGTTCCAGAATCCCCAGATCAAGGAGAAAATACTACAAGCAGACAGGAAGAAACAATTTCAATATTGTGGAAACACAATCAGAATAGCCCAGGACCTGGCAGCTTCTACACTGAGGGATCGAAGGGCATGGAATATGATATTCCAGAGGGCAAAAGAACTGGGAATGAACCCAAGGGTCACCTACCCAGCAAAACTGAGTATTTTGTTTCAGGGGAAAATATGGTCATTCAGTGGAATAGAGGACTTTCAAGCATTCTTGAGGAAAAAACCAGAATTGAATAGAAAATTTGACATCCAGACACAAGAAGCAAGAGATGCCTGAGAAGGTAATCAGGGAAAAGAAATCAAAAGGAACTTATCAAAGTTGAACTATTTACATTCCTATATGGAAAAGCAATAACTGTGACTGATGATATCTTTCTCACTATGAAAATAATGGAAGAAGGGTGTGTGTGGTCATATGAATATATATGTGAATGTGTGTGTATATGGTTACAGTTATATATGGATAGAGGGCATAGGTTGAATTTGTTGGGAAGGGAGAATACTCAAGGGATGAAATTATGAGGTGAGAGAGGAAAGTGGCAAGAGGAGATGGGGAGAGACAGGGTAGGGTAAACTATCTTATGTAGAAGAAGCAAGGGGAATTAGTTGTAAGGGGGGGAGGAATAGGAAGGCAAAAAGGCAAAACCACATTCTCATTGAATTTGGTTCAGGGAGAGAATGACATACATACTAAATGGGATATCTCAACCTGCAGCAGAATAGGGGGAAGGGGGATGAGAGGAGGGAAGATGGATGGGAGGGCATCCTTGGGGGGGGGTGGTTGGAAGTACCCACTATAGAAGAGGGACAGGAACATGTAGGGAATGGACCAGGTGGGGGGTGGGATGAGTGGGAGGGAATTATAAACAGCCTTGTACAATATATCTACTATGATAATGTTTTGCATAGCTAGACATGTACAACATATACTGAATTACTTATCTCCCAAGAGGGAATGGGTGACAAGGGAGGAAGGAAATGGATCTGAAATTTGAGGTCTTAACATTAAATGTTTCAAATATATATAAATACTATTATTAATACTCTTTTGCTTATAATTGGGAGATAAGATGTGCAGGCATTGGGACACAAAGGTTCACCTCCCTCTAATGGAAAAGTTGAAGGGGGTACGGGAGAAGGTATGGGAGAGAGCAGATTGGAGGAAGCGATATCTTGTGGGACTGCTATTCTGGGAGGTTGGGTAGGGGAATAACGGGGGGAAAATGATTGTAATTCAAAATCTGGCGGAAATGAATGATGTAAAACAGAAGTTAATAAAGCATTTGTTCAATAATTCTCAAAAAAAAAAGTTGAGGCTTTACCTGAGATCTCTGCTGTATGACCTGGGATGGTGGAGTGGTAACTCATCAACCTGCCATGTGGCCTGATTATCCAACATGGTGTATAATAAAGGGTCCAATTCTAAATTTTTACTTGGGTCTTGCTCTGTTTTCTGGGTACAACAGTGGGAGCCATCTGGGTCCAGTGCCAGATATAGACCATAGAGATGGCCCAGCAATACTTTTTGATATTATCATTTTATCAGCATTGTTGTATAGCTGTAAGACATGCAACACAACTATTTTAATAGAACTAAAAATTAATGTCACAGAGAGGGCAAGGGAAAGTCACATACTGTATGTAAACAAGCTACAACAAAGAGGGGTTTTGAAGACGTGTAACACTTTGTTATGATCATTGGCACATTTGAATCCTAGGACACAATATAATGGCCACTCAGGTCCACTTGGTTTTCTTCTCTTTGGCTTTAGGTGGATTATTTTAGATGAAAAAGTAAAAGTTAAGTCAGAACTACTTTGAGCCCCCAATTAGGAAAATCCTAACATCTAGTCAAAGATCAGGATCTTGACCTAATTTTTCATTAATACATCTCTCTAATCTCTTTGCATCTAAAACAAAATTCAATATACTAGAAATGTTTGGGTAATGAGATAGCAAATTATATTATAGTACCTATTGCTAGATAGGCACTAGGAGAGAAAGTTAAGGAAAAAGCCAACCTTTTCTATAGACTTTCCTTAGCCTGTATCTTTTGTTCCAATTTTCCTGTAGAAAAGATGACATTCCTCGAGATCTCCCTTTTCTAACAAAGTTTAGACTTACCTTTGCTCCTAGAAGGTATGCTAGAATTTCATGCTTTCTCATAGCTTTCAAATGATGTTCTAAATTAGTTTGATAATTTATAGAAAACTGCTGGGATATAGCAGTTTCCTTAACCGTTATAAACAGGCTTCTTGTGCAACATTGTTCCACATCAAAAAATCTTTCACATTTGGACTATGATTGAATTGAATTAATTGGCATCTTCTCTCTTACTTTTAATGGAGTGGAGTTAAGAAAATTCAATTATCTTATCCTTATGGAAAAACAAAAAGTAAAAGATGTTATTGGATTGAAACATGATAAGATATGATGAGCTAGTCACATTTTGAGGAATGATAGATGGCCTTCCCAATTGCTCCACTGGCACTTTCACAATGTCAGGATTAAATGAGGAAGATCAGCAGCCCTGTATGCCTAACTTGTGGAAAGAAATAGAGTAGGATGGTCAAGCATGGATGGGTTGTGATCTGCTTCTCTCTTAATGAAAGAACATCCAAAATACTGAAATCAAAGATCCACTGGAGTATTTGAAAATTGCATATGCTTTCACTACAAGCAAGATAGTATTATAACTGAGAATATTAATGTTATTATTGTTATATTGCTTTTCCTTATTTGATGGAGTTCAAATAGAAAAGTTGCTATCCTGATATTATTCTTACATACTTAATGGTCTACAGATTATTGTGTAGAGTGATAAAATATTTATTGTAATTGAATAAAATGATTAACCTGTACACTCTTCTGTACCCTCATTGAAAACATCCTTGATACAACTCTGGTAGCAGACAGAACAATGAGTATGCCATTAACCTCATCCAATTCCCACATTGTCTCTATATTTTAAAAGCTTTATTTTCCCATGTAGCTTGGAGATTATGTGTTTTCATTATGGCAAAATCTCTTTTAAACATTATTCTTAAAAATTTAAGGATCAATTTCATGTCCAGGCAGTTGTGAACAACTGTTCTCACAGTTGGTCTATAATAATGGTCTGGTTCCAGGATGGTTTATTTAATAGGTCCTCAATTATATTTTGAGGTCTTTCTTTATATCATGAGGAATTGTCTGTTATGATGTTCATGAAAGTAGCAAGCTTCTGCTGAATAATTCTAACCATGAGGTTATGTCTTGATAGATATTCAATAAGTGCTAAATTTTATAGCACATTTTTATATTGCAAGTGGTATGTTGCAAAATTTCTACCATTCTCTTGAACAATCTATATTATTAATAATCTATATTAGTGATTACTAAGTTTGAGATACCTTAGAATAATGCTTCTGCAATTTTTACTGTCAATGACCTGTTCCAGAACTGCCATCATATCCATTCTATTTCCACAAATAAATTCACAACATATTGTTGGCTTTCATGCAGATCTCTTGGAGAGGCCAATATGTCCATTTTTGGATCTTAGTCATTTCATTTTGGAAGAAAAACAACGTTCATTTACATTTGACAAATCCAATGGCATCTTCTATCTATCTAAAGTAATGACATTTTGTTCTAAAAATATTTTCTAAGTTTTTATCATGTTTTAAAATGTGCTCTGAAAACTTCTGCCAGCCCTCTTTCTCCATTTTGATGAAGTTTTAATCTTTCCACAACTCTCTAAGATTGATTGGCCCTCTGTTTTCTTAATATTTTTGTCTTTATTTTGTTTTTGGTAAGATACTTTCCCAATCTGCAAATGTCCGTTTTTACAATTTCAAAAGTGTTTATAAAGCTTAGTATATTGCATAGGTCTTAATTGTTTTAAATGTATTGTTATTTAAAATATTATTAGTATTGCTTTTGTTCTTGGGTCAGGCTCTGAGGTAATTCCAAGGACCATCCTTAAAAAGGCATGAGTATGTTTATGGGGCTGGGACCCTAGAAAACTCTATCATGGTAGCAAGAGTATATAATGCGAAAAGAAGTACATACAACAGTTTCAAGAATAAGTTGATTTTCTGCATGGAAGTTGGAATTATGCAACAGTGTTTGGAAGCGCAAGTGTCTGCCATTTTGCCTATCCAAATTGAAGATAGAACGCTTATTCCATATCATTTAAGTACCCAGGACCTCATCTTGTAATCTATGAAACAAAGGGGTTATTGTAGACCAAATGTGTATTGGAGTCAGCTCATACCAACTTGTGAGAGTTCTGTAGTTAAATTTCTAGGGTATTTAGACTACGGAAGTAGGCAAATGTTATAAATCAGAGATTGATTTATAGTTTAGTTGATTGTCTAGACTTCCACTTTAAAAAGTGTTATGGCCCTCCAAGCTCCGCCCTCTGCAGAGCCTCTAATATCGAGTTTCCTCCAGTCTTTCTCCCTTTTTCGCCCATCCAGCCATCGTGGTGGAAGCTTGGCTGTCATCCCATCATCATGTCCTCTCATAAAACATTTAGAATCAAGAGGTTCCTGGCCAAGAAACAGAAGCAGAATCATCCTATCCCTCAATGGATTCGAATGAAAACTGGTAAGATCAGGTACAATTCAAAAAGGAGACACTGGAGAAGGACCAAGCTCAGATTATAAAGAATGGCCAGCGCAATGAAAGACATTCAGCACCAAGACCGCCTCCCCCCTCTTTACCATGGCATCCTTCCATTCATCAATCCGTTCATCCATCAATCACTCAGTCACCTCATTGTCCCCAGTAAGAAGAAAATGCCACTATTGCCCTCCATTTGAGAAACCGTCTGCCAATATGCAGACCAAAAAATGGCCCCAACAAGCCGTTGAAATTGTCTTGCCCTTAAATGTTTTCATGAATTTCATCCGTGCTTTTGGGTGTGTTGTGATATAGTTTAAATTACTGTTAACTACATCTCTGTAGCATTTGTACGTTTGAGGTTATGCTTAAAAGGCAGAGATCATAATGAAACAAGTTACTCCTGACAAAAAGAACCAAGCTCTAGCCCTGCCTTGAACAAGCCGTCACAATAACCTCTCTGTGTTTTGTTTTGTGTTTTAAGGAGTTATAAGAGAGCACCTACCTCACAGGGTTGTTGTGAGGATCTTAAGATTTGCAAGCCTTCAGTGTAAGCCACCAGTGCTGCTAATCTGGAGCTGTCTCAGCCAGATTATGCGCAGCTGACTGTGTCCAATTATCAAACTCACAGTCAGAGGAGTAACCTGTTGACCCCCTGCTTATTTCATACAATAAGCCATCTTTGTTCCTTGTTGGGAGGTGGTAAATTTAAGTGTTGGCAACTTCTCAGTTGTCGGTTTTTTGTGTGTTCGGGAAAGCCCAACCTTTTGTTAGGAACTAGACCTAGTCCGGGTGAATGGCTTCACAATTTTCTGAAGATGCAATTCTGCTAATAAAGGGCTTCTACAAAAAAAAAAATGTTATGCATACGTGTTTTGTTTTTCAGAACTCTATTAAGCACTTATCAGCACACTACTGGTGTAGACAGTCTTCACTTTTAACATTCCGTAAATTTTCTGATTCCAGAGTCATTATAGATCTGACCCGGAAGACTAAAGGTTGGGGAAGCAACAATGGGATAAACTATCTAAATGGATCCATGGACAGTTTTTGAACATAGTTGAAAGATTCTGAGGGGACCCTGAGTCAGGAGAACCATAGGCAGTTAGGTGGTACAATAGATAGAGCTCTAGACCTGGAGTCAGGAAGTCTTGAGTTCGAAGCTGATCTCAGATACAAATTAGCTGTGTGACCTTAGACAAGTCACTTGATCTTTCCCTCAATTTCCTAAACTATAAAGTATGGATAATAGCACCTCCCTCACAGGGATTTTATGAGGATCAGATGAAATAGTATTTGTAAAGCATTTAGCACAGAGCACAGCACAGAGCAGACACTATGTGTTGTTATTCAATCTTTTTTTTTTTCAGTTATGTCCAACCCTTCATGACTTCTTTTGGGGTTTTCTTGGCAAAGATATTGGAGTGGTTTACCATTTCCTTCTCCAGATCATTTTACAGATGAGAAAACTGAGGTAAACAGTGATTTGTCCAAGATGACATAGCTAGGAAATGTCTGAGGCTGAATTTGAACTCAGGAAGTCTTCCCAACTCTAGGCCTGGTACTCTATTTACTGTGTCACCTAGCTGCCCCTTGACACTATATAAATGCTAACTATTTTTATTATTATTATTATTATTATTATGAATATCATTAATAGTCCCTAGAATCACAAAATTTTAGGGATGTAAGTGTACATAGAGATCCATAGAATCTATGTTTTTATCGTTGTTTTTTCATGAAGACACAGACCAAGCCACATGGAGTCATTTGCCCCAGGTCAGCTACCTGATTACTATCTCGTAGCCCAGTATTTGTTCCACTCTACTGTGCTACTTTCCCATGTTGGCTATGAATTCAGGACAGATAGAGAGCTCAGTACACTGGGTACACTGTCAGAAGTGCAGCATTTTCACCTCATTTTTTAAAATGTTGGTTGCATCTTATTTGCCTGCTCATTTAAAGTCATTTCATTTCCCTTTCACTCATTTTTTTCCACCTGCTCAGCACTGGTCCATGTTTGTGCCATGCTCTGCTCTAAATACAGTTGCCTGTTCTCAAGTGAACACATCACTTCCAGGTGCCCCCATCCCATTGTTTAAAAACAAAAAAGGGTCAGGCTCCTGTGGTGTTCAATAAATGTTAATGAAATTGAATCATCAGACCCAGCACCGTGCACTAGCTCAGAGTCCGAGTTAAGTATAACCTAGATATGAATCTGCTCCTAAGAAAACTTTCTTTGCATCTTAAGAAAAAAGTTACAAGTTACAAGTTGGGTCATGCATGCTTGCCAACAAGACTCATTTGAAAAAGAACAATGGCTATAATATAGCAATCAAGAAAATGAATGGAAAGAGCTGATCATAACTTTTTACAGTGCCAAAAAGGAAGGCAGGTCAAACTGCAGTGCTGTCCAGGCACCTTTTATAATTGGTGAGTACCACTAGCACATTGAATTCTGCTATCAGTTAATTACAAGATGGCAGGAACACCATCTAACATTTAAGTAGCAAGACAAAACCACCATCACTGAATCTGGAACACAGTTAAACACTTAAGCACTGAGGCCATGACAATGACCTGCTCATCTTTTGAAGAGCAGGACTTATGAGGAGAGTCGATAATAGCAGCATTTACCGTAAGTCTTGGAAAATGGTATTGGGTAGTATGACACCATTACTGAATGAGAGTGCATAATGTCAGGGGGTATGAAGTGAAGTCAGAGGTATGGGAAACTGGGAAACTAAGAACTGAAGGAACAATGGTCGTCTGTGATTCAATTTTCTTTTATAATAAAAGGTTGAAAAGATGTACTGATGGCTGACCACTTGTGCCTGATTCAGTAGCAAAGTATCTTGACACTTGGAGATGACAAAGTAATTGCCTTGTTAGCTGCTAAGTAGAAAGGGGCAAAACTCAGTGGATCTTAAAAAGAGTTATTCTGTCCCTGATCCAATCTTTCTTTTGTGAGCCAGGTAACATCACAAAACTCTTAGACTTCCCAAAAAAAGAGCAAAGCAAAGTTCAATCTATACCTCAACCTGGATGCCATGCAAAAACAAAGACATAACACTTAACATCTTTCTAAACCTCTCTTAGGCAAGCCTGATCCTAGGCTTTGGAATGACTCTTTTGTGTTTGGATCTTTCCTGATCATTAATTGCAAAATAGTAGATACTAGCAGTGTGACTCTGGGCAAGTCACTTAACCCTGTTTGCCTCAGTTCCTCGTCTGTAAAATGAGCAGGAGAAGGAAATGGCCAACCACTCCATTATCTTTGTCAAGAAAACCCCAGATCAGGTCACAAAGAATTGGATTCAACTAAAATGACTGCATGACAACTTTCTGAAAAGGACTTCCACCTCCCCCAATACTCTAGGCTGCTGTCAAGTTTGTTCTTGAGACATATTTTAATAATCCTCCAGGAAAAATGGCCCATCCTAAGATAATTTAAAGCTATTGACAACTTATCATGCTTGAGTTAGTTATGGAAACCATTTATCAAAAGTTGTCCCCCTTCCACTTCCTGCACAACAGGTTGCTACTTTTAAGGCTACTGAGGGTCAGAAACCAATCACAAATACAGAAAGTAATGTTCATGAACTTGTCCTGTGTGCTCTGTCCACTTAGAAGTCATAAAAGACTTTACAAGGTGAAGTATTTGCTTCCTGGCCAATTAACTAGGATAGATGTTCAAGAGCATTTGTAGAGGGAGGGCCTTTCTTGATAAGGACTGATATGAGAAGACCTTTCTCACTGTACATGATGGAACAATTCAGGTTCAGATTGTAATACATCCCAGTGACTCCATAGCACCTTCAGGATCAAATGAAAAATCTTCTGTTTGGTCTATAAAGCCCTTCATAACCTAGCTGCTTCTTATGTTTCCAGTCTGGGTTTTTCTTTTTTTTTCATTTTACTGCCCCCATGTACTCTAAGATCTAGTGGTCTTAGATTGGTTTCCTTGCTGTTCCTCTGACTTGATGCTCTTATCTCTTGACTCTGGGCCTTTGTACTGACTGTCCCCCATTCCTGGAATGTTTACCTTCTCACCTCTGTTTCTTGGTTTCCCTGGATTCCTTCAAGACAAAACTCAAATCCCACCTTCTGAAGGAGACTGTTCTCTAAATTTAATACCTTCCCTCTGAGATAGTCTTATATATTTTGCATGAACAAAGTTGTTTTCAAACTGTCTTTCCCATTAGTATGAGGGCTCCTGGGGGTAGAGGACACAGTTTTTTCTTTTTTCTAAATCCCTAAAGTCCATCACATTGTCTTACATATAATAAGCACCTAAAAATGCTAACTAACTTGAATTGACACAACATGGGCCCACTAAGTTGTGTTGCCCAATCCTTTCAGCTCTCCCCACTCCCCCAAATAAAGCTAAGGTGAGGACTAGAGCCTTACATAAGGGTAAGAAAAGGGGGGATCTACCTTTAATTTGACAACAGAACAATCTTTTACCATGTTCCTTTTCTGATTTCAAGTTTCACATTCAAAGCACCCAGGTGGGAAGGAACTAGGTCATCAGTCATTAGCTTGGAAATACCATTGCATATACATCAAAAAATACTCAAGTACAGTAATTTTCAGTATGAATATAGTCTTAATTCCTCTGTTTTGCCCCAAAATTTTCCTGACCACTCATCTCTAATTTATATTGGAGGCCAGACCAGATTACAGCAATGATTTAGCAACTTTTGAGTTTAAATATATTCCTCTTTTTTTTAACCTCATCTGCCAAAAAATTCAAGGCCAAATTAACTGGTAATGTTTATGATATATAAAATTCTAGTCCCTCAAGTATCAACTCATGGTTCCAGAATATTGTATTACTCTTTCAAACTAACATAATATATTGTCTGCAGATCTATCATTACTGATAAGCTTAGGGAAGAAAGTTTTCTTCCTCTATACAACAGAGTCAAAAGCTTGTTCATTCCACAAAAGCAGAATCTTATAAAGGTGGTCCAATTCCACAAGGAACCCACACCTGGAGTATTATTGGCATGTTCATGCCTATCTGTAAAGGAAGACAACCAGCAAAGAGGGTAACTTCCTGCATTCCCCATAAAGGCATTAAACTTTTCTTCTAACTGTGGAACTGAAGAGAAATAAATTCTATCTCTGAGAAGTCCCATTTTATACCTAGTAACGAATATTCATATGGTAAATAGCATCAGAAATTTGAAATTTTTTAAAGGTCCAAGACCCAGCACCATACAAGTTTAGCTGGGGCTGGCCCTGTTAAGAAGCAGGCTGATTATTAAGAGTATTCTAAGCACATCTATTCTTCAACAGAAATTACAAAGAGCAATTCCAAAAGGGCTCACACTGTCATTCATCCTAAGTGGCCTTCTATCTAGGCAACTAAGGAAGAGTCAAGAGACAAATGGTTAAGGGTCTATGAAGGAAGTTAGGGTCACAAACTCTATAAGTTAATGGCAAAAATAATTGATTTATTTTGTAAAAAGAGAAAAAAATGGATTGCATGCTACCCATTACAGTAAAAATTGATAGAAACTGATGGGGAGCAATTCAGAATGAATTCTGTCAACTACTGTCAAATGTTTCCCTTAGACAGCAATACTAGATAATCTAGTCATCTCTTAATCACATTAACTTTCACAAACTAGTGGGACTTGTTAAGAGAGAGCTTACATGAAATAGAATGAGCTAGTTAGTTGTCATATATTTTAAGGGATATTAAACATGCTGTACAAGTTTTGGGAGTTAGAAAAGTGATAAACCAAAAGAAAGCCTGGAAATCTCAATGAAAAAAAATTAGGACCAATTCTAAGTATTTGCCATAAGCACTTTTCTTAAGTCATTGGTGCTTATGATATTTACATTACACTATTAGTCCAAAAATAAGACTCTGGCATAATCATTTAATGTGAGTTCTTACATTCAATGCACTTTTTACTACTTAGACAAGCAAAACACAAGTTGTTCTAATTGGAAGAAATAATATGTACAAAATAATAATGGTCTGGAATTGACTTTGTCCATTCATTTCAGATGACATTACTAGGCGGCTCCTCTTTGAGTGCTTGTGTACATACTACTCTTTTAAATACATATGTAAATGTATATCTCAGACAAGTTCTGCTAGTGAGGCAATGAGGCAATGAGTTGGACTCAAAGTTTAAGAGAATGAAGAAACTAAGTTTTTCAGCCAAAATCTCTATTCTCATAATATCCTGTGGTGCTAGTTATGAGTACTGAGACCAAGCATGAAGATCCTTAAAATATTGAAGACTGTTCCAATCCATCCTTAAATCTACCTCTTCTCCAGGCCAAAATATTCCCAATTTTATCATCAATTCTCAACATAAAAATTTAAAGCATTTTCAACATTATAGTGGTCTTTCTCTGGACCAAATGTTCTTAACCTAACTAGTGTGAATGAGAGAGAGAAAGGCAGAGAGAGAGAGAGAGAGAGAGAGAGAGAGAGAGAGAGAGAGAGAGGTGGTACATAGATAGATAGATAGATAGATAGATAGATAGATAGATAGATAGATAGACAGATAATTATTTCATCAATAACTAGTTTCTTTTGGAATCCTGTACATTTTATTCTATGCATTTAAAAGACCTTCTGAGAAGTGGTTGAGAGTCTTCCTTTGCCTAAAAAATTGGCCCTGACACACATAAAAAAAGGTTAAGAATTCTTGTTCTGGACACACTCCATTTAGTCAACATTCTTCCCCCCAAAAAATGTGTTATCCAAAAGTAGGCACAATATTCCACATGTGATATGTGCATGCTTGAAACTGTTGAACCATCAAAGCAATTTGGGGCTTTAAAAACAACAACGTTTTTTATTATTTTCAGTCATTGCCTATAAAAATCTCAATTTTCTCATCATTAGCATGCTATAAAAACTGTTTTGAAGTATTCAGAAGAACATACACACACACACAGAGCAGTCACTGTTAGAAGCTATTATGCCAGAGGCCTGTATTAGTTTGCAAAATGCCCAAACTGCAGCAAATTTTTGATGAAGGTGCATCACTTATCAAAATAAAAGGGGAAGTTAAATTAGTGAGCTAGTAACTAAGTTGCTAACAAAGCTTTTTTCATGTTTAAAAGAAAGCCATAGGAAGAGAACCTCATAGGACAGGCAGAGGTGCTAGATTTTATCCAGTTTTATGCTTCTGGTGAAGAGAAAAGAGTAGACAACCATCATAGCACACAGATGTCAAAACCCCTCTTCAATGAAACAGCAAGTGAAGCAGATCAAGTGAGGCAAGCAGAGACAAGGGAAGCAGGGATAGGAAGCAGAAGTCAGGAAACAGGAAATGTTCAGCAGCACACACCACATGAGTGAGTCACAAGGACAGAATCTAACAAAACGAGGATCCCTGTCTAGGGTTTCCTTCTGATGAGGTAGTAGGGTCTGCCACCCATGTTTCTTTTTCATAAAGATGTGATCCTGAAATTAGACAACTCAATTTGTCATATGGAAGAGATAAAGGTTCTTTATTGAGCAGTAAATTAGTGAGTAGTAAACACTTGTTGGAATTTACTACTAGTCTAATGTTGCAGCTGTGCAACAAGAAAATGTAGCAGGGATCAGGGGAAAAATAGTCAACTCCATTGATTGGATGATCAGGTAACGACAGAGAGAAATAGACACAGATATATAGAGAGATGGAGACAGACAGAGAAATAGAATATTTCTGTATATAAAGTAGAACAGAAAAAGTACTATATGGGAAACTATGTGTCTTTATTACATACAGTTTATTCTTAAGTATATTATGAATTCAACATTTTACTTTCAAAGCTAGCTTACAAGTCATTTGCTAACTGATAAGTGGTCAAAGGATATGAATATGTAGTTTTTAGATGAAGAAATCAAATATATAATCATATAAAATATTCTAAATCACTATTGATTAGAGAAATGCATATTAAAACACTGAGCTACCACCTCACATCTATCAGATTGGCTAATATAATAGAAAATTGAATTGACAAATATTGGAGGGAAGGAGATAAAATTGGGACATTAATTGACTGTTGGTTGAGTTGTGAACTGATCCAACCATTCTGGAGAGCAATTTGGAATTATGCCCAAAGGGCCATAAAACTGTGTATACCCTTTGATCCAACAATGCCATTAGGTCTATATACCAAAGAGATTTTTTTTAAGCAATTGGGGTTAAGTAACTTGCTCAAGGTTACACTGCTAGTTATTTATGTGTGGGTGCTAAGTACTGAGGCAGAACCAAAGAGATTTTTTAAAGGGGGGAAATAACCTATTTGTAAAAAAAATATTGATAGCATTTCTTTTTGTGGTGGCAAAGAATTGGAAACTGAAGGGATGTCCATCAGTTGGGGAATGGCAGAATAAGTTGTGGTATATGAATGTAATGTAATACTATTGTACTATAAGAAATGACAAGCAAGCTGATTTCAGAAAAACCTGGAAAGGTTTATATGAACTGATGCAAAGTGAAGTGAGCAGGACTAGAAGAGCATTGTAAATAATAACAGCAATATGATCAGCTGTGAATGACTTAGCTCTTCTCAGTAGTAGAATGATCCAAGACAATCCAAAGGACTCATGATGGAAAATTCTATCCACATCCAGAGAAAGGACTAAAGGAATCTGAATGCAGATCAAAGCAAATGATTTTCACTTTATTTTTTTTCAATTTTTTTTCCCTTTTGGTCTCTATTTTCTTTCATAAGATGATTGGTATGGAAATACATTTTGCATGATTGCATATATATATATATATATGTATATATATATATATACATATATATATACATATATATATACATATATATATATATATATATATATATATATATATATAACCTATATCAAATTGCATATCTTCTCAAGGACAGGGGCATGTGAGGGAGAGAGAAAATCTGGAAGTCATTTTTTTAAATAAATGCTAGAAATTGTCTTTACATGTAATTGGGGTAAATAAAATTCTATTTAAAAAATAGTCATTTCCACTGACCCCCCCCAAAAAAAAAACTATCCTGTTTCCCTCTGAACTATATTCTGTGTAATTTTAATATGCTTCAAAGATACTCATTTGTTTTCTTCTTTTTTTTAGCAACATATCACTACCTTATCTTCCTCCCACACCAAAAAAATGTGTTCCTAATTAAAAAAAAGAAAAACACAGCTACTGTTAACAAATAAACATAGTCAAGGAACAAGACCAAGATAGTGAAGGGAAGGGAAGTAAAAAGGGTTCAGTTTTGTCCTGCAACTAAATAATTCAATTATAAATCAACTGACTCCTTACATAAACAATAAATATGATTCCTATCATCTGAGGGATAAAAGTAATAAACTTCAATGGAAGAAAAAAAGTCTCAACTAAGAAATCCCATCAGAGATGGAAATGAAAATGAAAGAAGACTTCTGTGATGAGGCTTCTGCAGGGTTTTTTTGTCATTGTTTTTCCAGGGGAAAAAAAGAGGGAATGTGCTTTAGATGGTTATGGTAACGAAGTTAATCAAGATAAAAAGTCTCAGGGTGGCTAGGTGGTGCAGTGAGTACAGCGCCAGCCCTGGGGCCAGAAGGACCTGAGTTCAGATCTGGCCTCAGACACTTAAGGCACAAACAAAAAAAACCTAGCCCTGTGACCTTGGGCAAATTACTTAACCCCAATTGCCCTCCAAAAAAAATAAAAGCTAAGAAGTCTCTCCTTCACCCATTAAGGAAAAGGCCTCAACTAGGTCTTTTTCAAGACCAAAATAAACTGAAAATTAAAGAAAAGACCTCTACTTCTCTTCACTATAGATTAAAAAGCTTCAATAAAGGGAGTTCACAGGACAGGAGAATGTTGGTGTCTGTGGTGAAGGTATAGGCCAAAGGAAAGGATGTATTTGACTCAGAGAAATACTCCTTTCCTTTACCTTTGCCTTCCCCCTAGTAAAGTCCTAAACTCAATTTTATTTCTGGAACTCAGCTCCTCAGGCCTAAGCATGAGGTGGTAAAGACCTACACCAGAGAAGAGAAGGAAGTATATAAAAGATGCTGCAAAGACAGAATGAACAAAACTTGTCAAACAATTGGATATAGGAAGATGAGAGAAAGAGAACAAGAGGGCAAAGAAGACATCTAAGTTGTGAGCCTGAGGGACTAAAAGGATGGTGGTACCTTCAACAGTAATATGGAAAAAATAATTAATTCTATTTTGTATATATTTAGCTGAAAAATAAACAAAATGAATAAATAAAATTTTTGTTGTTTACTCAAAAATAGTGAATAAAATGATAACATCCACAACACAAAAAAACAACAAAATAAAGGACTTTTATGATACTGACCAAGACACAAACCCTTCAGAGGGAAATAGTTCAAAAACCCCTGAAATCAAAAATTGCAAGGGAAAAAAAGGCAGGTTGCCCACAACAACAATTAAAGTTCCTTTTTTTAATGCATTAGGTTTACAAAGATGCTATAAAAAGACATGAGAATTATGAAGGAAAGTTTGGGGAAAGGATCCACAACTTAACATAAGAGAGTCAAGAACATACCCTAGTTAAAAAAAAAAAAACCTACCTAATAATCAGAATGGATCATATAGAAATTAATGACTTAAGGAGACAACAAGAATTCTTAAAATAGTCAGAAGATTGGGGAAAATAGAGTAAAATATAAGATAATTCACATTTTAAAAAATGACTTAGAAAATAAATCTAGAGAGATAACTTAAGAATCAAAAGATTACCTGAAATCTGTGACCAAATGAAGAACATGGTAATCATATTTCAAAATAAAATCAACCAGATATATTAAAATAAGAAGGCAATATAAAAATAGAAAGACTACTGATCTGATCACTCTCTAAAAGAAACTTTCAATTTAAAATTCCAAGGAATGTTATTTCTAAAACTGAGAGTTTTGGGGGTGGGGATGGGGGAGAATGGATAAAAATACTGTAAGTAACCAATAAGAAAGAATTTCTAAATATCAGAGAACTACAATCGAGATTATTCAATATTTAGCAACTAAAATTTTGAAGGAAGGGAGAAGATGGAATGAAATATTCCAAAATGCAAAAGACAAAGATTTATGACCAAAAATTACATACTCAGAAAAATTGAGAAAAACAATACCATTTCTTAAAAAGTTACTAAATAGTGACCTTTCTTGACCTAATCATATCACTGCTAGGCCTGTGTCCTAAAAAGAAAAAAGAAATCAGGAAAGGCCCTATACATAAAAAAATATATATTTATAGAAGTTCTTTATATAGTGGCCAAAAACAAACAAACAAACAAACAACTCTCTGGAAACTATAGGGATGCCCATCAGTTGTGGAATTGCTGAATAAATTAAGATACATGAATGTGATGGAATGCTATTGTATTTGATTTCAAAGAGACAAGGAAAGACATGTGAACTGATATAGAGTGAAATAAGCAGAACTAGAAGAAGAATTTATATTATGACATCAATATCATAAACATGAAAAATTTTGGAGATTTTTATAAACTAAAGAATGCAATGAACAGAAGCAGGGAAAAAAACTATGTATTTAACAAGAGGGAGGGAAGAGGAGAGAGGGGGAGAGAGGAGAGAGAGAGAGATTCAATGAAAGAATTTGGTATTTGCTATACATACTTGTTATACATATTTATTAGAAGGAATTTGTCTTCTTTTCAAGATTCTTAGATCCTTACCTGCTTCACAGACTTTGGGTTGATTTCTCTGTTCTATTAAATTGACTGTGATAACTTTTCACCTCGTACAGCCTTGGTCTCTGTATGAACTCTTTCTTTGATCTATACCACCTTAGGTAAGATTCAGTCATTAATTATCTTCTTAGCACCCCCTTCACAGTCTAATATAGGAAAGAGCTTCTTGTAGCAACACAATATCATAAAGTCAACTCAGGAAGCAGGAGAAAATATCTTTAACACCCATAGCAAGCAGCTTTTGAGGAAACTGTGTTCTGGACATGGTTTTAAAAACTTGCAAGCATTATAGATAAAAGTTTTCTTAAGATTAAAAATGACAGTTAAGGTCTAGTTAAGTACTGATGAAGTCAAGGTTTAAACAGGAAGGTACCTGACCTGAACCCAGGGCTTTACATTTCTTTAAATCTTACTCTCTTATATTACTCATTTTTTATTAATAGGTAAGGAATTTGAATATGGTACTTATAATTCCACCATTCATAAGTCACAGATATTCATTGTTCATTCTTTGTACTATTCACATCTTAAGGCAAAGAGATGGGAAATGCAGGACTAAGTAACCTCAGAGTATATGTAAGCAGAAAAATATATTATGCAAGATGTCATATGGCTGAAGAAAATTTCTCAGTTGTCCATTTCCAAGGTAAATGCCTCTGCAGCTATATCCAGAGAAGCAACATTTTTTTTCAGGTTTAAATTACCAAAAATGAAAGCATAGTGTCTTGGACCAAACCCTTAATGGGTAGAGATGTGCAGGAGAATTTCAATGTAAATTCAACCCTATTCAATGGTAGTAAACCTCACCTTTTCCTCAAATGTCTCATTCACCAACTTTGGTTTTGCTCCATGTTCTAAAACATTTCTGAGTCAAATAAAGTCTTACATAACTTGTAATCAGTCAGTCAATATGCATTTATTAAGTGACTGTTATGTGGAAGGCACTGTCTTAAATACAGAGGATACAAAGAGAGGAAAAAAAAAAAACGTAGCTCAAAATCTCACATTCTTACTGGGGAGACAACATGTAAAGAACTGTGTACTGACCTCATTCATAGGATAAATGAAAAGTAATCTCAGAGGAAAGGCATTAGCCTGGGGGTTGAAGGGAAGGAATGGCTTCTTGAAGAATGTAGAATTTCAGCTGAGTTTTATAATCCTTAATGAAAAAATTGACATTTGATGAACTGAAAGGCTTTCAGATATTTGTAACAAAAAGACCAGAACTCAATGGAAAATTTTATATAAAAGATCCAGAAGAAATATAAGGAAATAATTAAAGACTAATTATAAGGTACTCATAAAGATTAAACTGTTTACTTATGATATGTGAAAATGTTATCAGTATTTTAAAACTCTTATAATTACTAAGGTAGTTTGAAAGAAAGATTGTGACTGAGTTGTGTACAAATGTGGTGATTCTAAAAAACAAAACTGGGTAGGAAAAGGTTAAAAGGAGCAATTATCTCATAAAACAGGGTGGGAAATACAGAGGAAATAGGTGGGGGGAGAAGAGCTGGTAATGTTGGAACCTTACTATCATTTGGATTGAAGAGGAAACAAAGTGTTCCCCTGAAGAGGTTTAGAAGTCTTCTGAACTTCTAGAGCAGTTAGAAAATTGGGGGATAAGGTAGGGGAGGGAATTTTTAAAGGGTGTATATTAGGAGGGTAGGGGAAAAAATAAGAGAGGGAATTGTAGAGGAGTGGGTAAAAGAAAGGGGAAAAGGGCAAGGGGAAAAGATAAGGTAACGAGTTGGGATAAAAAGAGAGGCTAAAAAGGAAAATAGTGAGTAAAAATAAGGAGTGAAATTCACAAATAATAATTAGAACTTTGTCAAATCTACGAGAATATGATTCATTCTCCAACCGATAAATGGTCAAAGGATATGAACAGGCTGTTTTCCAATGAAGAAAACTAAATAATTTATAGTCATACAAAAAATCTCTAAAACATTATTGATAAGAGATATGGAGATTAAAACAACCTTGAGATATCATTTTATTCCTACTAGATTGGCTAAAACAATATAAGGGGAAAGTTGAAACGTTGGAGAGGATGTGGAAAAGTTGAAACACTCCTTGTTTCTTGAATTGTAAAATAATTCAACCATTTTGGAGAGCAATCTAGAATTATGCCCAAAGGGTTATTAAACTACCTATACCCTTTGACCCAGCAATACCACTACCTGGTCTATTTCCAAAGATGATTAGTGAAAAAGGAAAAGAACCTGGTGGCAAAGAATTGGAAATTGCATGGAAGACCATTAACTGGGGAGTGATTGATCAAGTTGTGACATATCATTGTGATGGAATACTACTGTGCTATAATAAATAATGAGCTCAATGACTTAAGCAAAACATGGAAAGACTTGGACAAAATGAAGAGTAAATTGAGCATAACCAAGAGAACATTGTATACAGTAACAGCAATATTGTTTCAAGAATGACTTTGAGTGAATGAGTTATTCTATTATAAATAGTCAAATTAACTATAAAGGGCATATGAAGAAAGATATCGTTTGCATCCAGAAAAAGAACTGATGAAGTATGAATAGAATAATTTTACAAATGTGTGTATACCTATTTGTGTCTAACCATCTCCATCTCTAGGACACAGAGGTGGAAGGAGAAAAAAATTACATGATATTTTTGTTGTATATTTGAAAGGAATAGCAAGTTGTACATAGCAGATTTGCAGTTTCATGTACAATTATCTTTTTTTTTTTTTTTTTAAAGCAATTGGGGTTAAGTAACTTGCTCAAGGTTACACGGCTAGTCATTTGATTTATGCGTGGGTGCTTATTTTCTGAGGCCGGATCTGATCTCGGGTCATCCCAACTCCGAGGCCGACGCTCTTACTCACTGCGCCACCTAGCCGCCCCTTTAGGGCAATTGGGGTTAAGTAACTTGCCCAAGGTCACACGGCTAGGTTTTTGTTTGTGCGGATTAAGTGTCGGAGGCCGGCTCCGAACTCAGGTCCTTATGATTCCAGGGCCGGCGCTCTATTCACTGCGCCACCTAGCCGCCCCTATCTTTTTTATTGTACTATGTTATGAAAATATTTGTTTTATTCTATAAATTAAAATTAAAAAAAAAAAAGAAACCAAGTAAGTTAAGAGACTGAGATAAGGAGGGAAAACATTCCAAGCATGGAAGAGAGCCAATCAAAAGCAAGAGCTGGATTGTCATGGGAGGAAAAAAAAAATCAGTGTCCCTAACTCATAAAATAGAAGGAGGGAAGTTAAGTGTTAGAAGGCTGGAAAGGTAGAAGAAGGCCATGCTATGAAGGGTTTTAAAAGCCAACCAATGATTTATATTGGGTTCTTGAGTTAGCAAGGAAATCCCTGGAGGCTACTGAGTAGGGCAACACCATGGTAAGAGCTGCATTTTAGGAAGATCACTTTGGCAGCTGAGTTGGGAGAGACTTGAGGCAGAGAGACAAGTTAGAAAGCTATTGCAATAATCTGAGAGAGAGGTAATAAGGAACTGCACCACATATGAGTAGAGAGAAGGGGACATGTATGAGAGATGTTGTAAAGTTATCAAAGATAAGATTTGAAAATCAATTAGATATACACATTTAGTGTGAGTAACATCAAGGTTTGGAGCTTTGGCAATGAGGAGTGTTTCTCAACAACAATAGGGAAGTCTGGAAGAAAAAAGTGTTTACAGGGTGAAGTGGTGAGTTCTGTTTGGGGCAAGTTGAGTTTAAGACATCTATGAGACTTTTATTTTGAGATTTCCATTATGCAATTGGCAGTGACAAGCTAGAGTTCAGGAAACATGTCTGGGCTAGTTAAACAGAACTGAGAGATGATAATTGAATCCATAGGAGCTGATGAGATCACAACTAATTTAGTGAGGGAAAAGAGAAAGCCAAAGACAGATCCAGCAAAATATACTGAGAAGGAGCTCTCAGGTAGGAGGAGAAAGAGGAGGAAGCAGGTTCACATATACAAAAAAAAAAAAATCCCTAAAGAAGAAAAGTATACAGGACAAAAGGGTGATCAATAGTTCCAAAGGCTGCAGAGAGTTCAAGGATGTAAGAATTGAGAAAACGTCACTGGGTTTGGCAATTAAGAGAACCCTGGAGAAGGCAGTTCCCATGGAATGATAAGGTCAGAATCCAGATTGCAGAGGATTTAAATTTAGAAGAGCATGAGATGAATAGTAGAGGAGTCCCCTAGCATAGAGAGCTTTCTTAATAAGATTCATCACAAAGTAGAGAAAATACACGGGAGAGATAATTTAAAAATTATTGGACTACCTGAAAGCCATGATCAAAGAAAGAACCTAGAAATCACCCTTCAAGAAATTCTCAAGGAAAATTGCCCTGAGGTTTTAGACCCAGAGGGAAAAATAGAGGTTGAAAGAATCCAGCGATCACCTCCTGAAAAAGATCCCAAAAAGAAAACTCCCAGGAATATTATAGCCAGGTTCCAGAATCCCCAGATCAAGGAGAAAATACTCCAAGCAGCCAGGAAGAAACAACTTCAATATTGTGGGAACACAATCAGAATAGCACAGGACCTGGCAGCTTCTACACTGAGGGATTGGAATATGATATTCCAGAGGGCAAAAGAGCTGGGACTGAACCCAAGGGTCACCTACCCAGCAAAACTGAGTATTTTGTTTCAGCGGAAAATATGGTCATTCAATGGAATAGAGGACTTTCAAGCATTCTTGAGGAAAAAAACAGAGTTGAATAGAAAATTTGACCTCCAGACACAAGAAGCAAGAGATACCTGAGAAGGTAATCAGGGAAAAGAAATCAAAAGGACCTTATCAAAGTTAACCTATTTACATTCCTACATGGAAAAATAATAACTGTGACTGATGAAACTTTTCTCAGTATGAAAATAATGGAAGAAGGGCATATGGTCACATGAATACATATGTGAATGTGTGCATATATGTTTACAGTTATACATGGATAGAGGGCATAGGTTGAATTTGTTGGGAAGGGATGATACCTAAAGGGTGAAATTATGAGGTGAGAGAGGAAAGTGGCAAGAGGAGATGGGGAGAGACAGGGTAGGGTAAACTATCTCATGGAGAAGAAGCAAGGGGAAATGGCTGCAGAGGAGGGGAAGAATAGGAAGGCAAAAAGGCAAAACCACATTCTCATTGAATTTGGTTCAGGGAGAGAATGACATACATACTAAATGGGATATCTCACCCTGCAGCAGAATAGGCGGAAGGGGGATGAGAGGAGGGATGATGGATGGGAGGGCATTCTTGGGGGGAGGGGAGGTTGGAAGTACCCACTATAGAAGAGGGACAGGATCAAGTAGGTAATGGACCAGGAGTGGGGTGGGATGGGTGGGAGGGAATTATAAGCAGCCTTGTACAATATATCTACTATGGTAATATTTTGCATAGGTATACATGTACAACACATACTGAATTACTTATCTTCCCAGGGGGGAATGGGTGACAAGAGAGGAAGGGAATGGATCTGAAATTTGAGGTCTTAAAATTAAATGTTTCAAATATATATAAACACTATTATCAATACTCTTTTGCATGTAATTGGGAGATAAGATGTACAGGCATCGGGGCACAGAGATTCACCTTGCTCTAATGGAAAAGTCGAAGGGGGTAAGGGAGAAGATATGGGAGAGAGCAGGATGGAGAAAGCGATATCTTGTGGGACTGCTATTCTGGGAGGATGGGTAGGGGAAAAACAGGGAAAAAAAATTGTAACTCAAAATTTGGCGGAAATGAATGATGTAAAACAGGAGTTAATAAAGCATTTGCTTAAATAAAAAAATTATAATAAAATTTAAAATTTCATAATTCAGGAACAGGTTAGTGAAATACAGGTAATGGCAAAATCAAAGTTATAATCACTGGTCATAAAAATTAGTAGATTGAGGAAATGGGAAGCTAGAGAGATTGAAGGACTATCAATATATATGTTGAAATTATATATAGGGAAAGATGTAGGGTAGAGAGAGAATAACTGTGAGCCAGACCCTACACAATTTATAGCATTTTTTAAGATGTAATTTATCAATAACTACGGGTTGAAAAAGTCTAGTACCCAAACCTATATACTTCCAATAAATACATAAATAAATAAATAAATGCATATATATTCCAATAAATACATAAATAAATAAATACATGGTGATCAAGAAAGTTATAATCATCATCCATTTGTGAATGGCACAAAATAATACATGCACCTATCAGACATATATGGCTGCTGGCCTCCAGGACCTCATCCTAATGAAAAAGCAATCAATGTTTTGAAATATGAAATTCTCCTTAAATACATTTTCAAAAAATTATGTACCAGTATGCTTAGTTTTAAAACACCAAACTCTTTCAGAAAGAATATTTGTAAACCTCAGTGAGTAATGTAATGGAAATAACGTAACGTCACAAATTTTGCGTTAGCTAATGAAAAAAATGTGTTACATGTTCTCTTTTTCTCTTAACCTTTGGTGTGGAAGAGCAAGTATTTAGGTACTTATAGAAATCATTTTCAGTAAATGATTAAAAAAAAGCTTAGTAATTTGAAAACGTTCATGTCTTCCTCACTACAAAGAGGATCCCATCTGGGCAGAAGACCCAAGAAAATTAGGAAAACTTTCTGCAATAGCAGAATAGGTAGAAAAATAGGTACACACACACACACACACACACACACACACACACACACACACACACAGACACACACAGACACATACAAACACACACACACATATTTCTTCTAATATAAAGCTAGGAAAAAGGATTAGAATAAGGGAAACAATCTCATTTTGAAAGATGAATATGGGAAGGGTGTTATATTAACATATTTACTTAGAGACTCTGCCAGAAATAAGTTTAAAAATGACTGATGAATTTGTAAGAAAGAAATCCAATTATAATTAGGTGTTATGGTTCTTTTTAAATCTTTTTATAATTGCATGTTATTTAACCAAAATGGCTAAAAATATTAGTCAATGTATATGTTGATCTGTGTTAATAGTTGTATTTTAGGAAGTTTTAAGTACAATTTAATGGAAATGCACTCTTAGTGTTTCTCTTAATTAATTTAGTCTATTGGAAACCTAGACATTTCAGACCATTAGACTTTAGCAATAATGGCTCCTTTCCTACTATTAAGCATAGGAGGAAGTGAATAGATGAATGAAAAAACCAATAGGCATTTGTTAAACATCTGCTATAGGCTGGGTGGTATACAAAATGCCAGAGACACAAATACAAAAAAAAAAAAAAATTCAAGAGTCCTTGATCCCAGATAGCTTATATTCTAATTGAGGAAGAAAACAAAACAGGGGAGTGGCAGCCAGGAAGAGGTGTTTCCATTTGAGTGATAACAAAGACAGTGAGTAGAATCAGAGGGCAATTAATTGACTTGCTTTTCTGGGAATATGCTGAATGGATTACTGTTACTCCTACAGATTTATACATATAAGTGCATACTCACATTCTCCTTATTTCTTTCCCCATCCCTAATTCCTCTATTCCTTTTTTTTTTTCTACTTCTCCTGCCTTTACCCATCTTTGCTACTTTCTTTCCTATTAAACTCTAACCCAGGTGCAGCTAGGTGGCCCTGGAGTCAGGAGGACACCTGAGTTCAAATTTGACCTCAGACACTTAACACAAAAAACTAGCTGTGTGACCTTGGACAAATCACTTAACCTCAACTGCCACTTTCCCCCCTCCAAAAAGCAAAATAAACAAAAAACAAAAAAAATCCCTTTAATCCAAAGTTGAAATAACACTTTGACATTTCCTTAACTTTTCTAATCCTGTTTTCTAATATGTAAAGTGGGGGCTACAATTCTGACATAACCTCCCTCATAAAGATATTATGAAGAAATCATTTTGTACCCTTTTAAAATTAAACTGTGATAACTAAAATTTCAGCCTAAATTTGATACCTGCCCCCTACTACAATAACAATAATACAAATTAAATAGTTCCCAATTTAAAAAAGCAAAATACTATGTTGATTGAGTCACATTTTATGCCCATATCTTGATTTCATGTTCTTCATATATCTGCATTCCTAAAAAAACACTGGAATCTCTTTACCACCATGTAGAACTTGTCTGCAGATATGAGATTCCACCAAGGGATTACATTTGCTTCTAGAGAAGATTGCCTAGAAAGGGATTACTGACAAATTAGAATCACTTCTTGGCGATGGAACAAAGAACTAAGAGCAAAATCTAAAGCAGCCACTTCTGGGGTTTTGTCGGCTACCATTCCTGGAGCTGGGCACTGAGAGCAGGAGGAACATCTTGATAGATTTTGCTGTCACCCCACGGACCTAGCCTCTTCATACAAGCCAGAGACCAGCGACAGGTTCCGATTAAAAGTCCTCACCATACTTTTGACTTGGGTAATGTTGACTAGGTGATTAAATAAGTGTCTATTGAATTGAACTGAAGAAAAGGAGAAAAAAGATCATCTGGTTATATCTTCCACTTTCTTAAAATGTAAGCTTCATGGGGGCGGAAATTGCATCTTTTTTATATTCCCTTCTACATATGATAGTACCTATTATCATTCATCCATGAGTAATATTTTACATAGGTATAAGCAGAGGAATCATCTCTAATTTTTTCCTCTAATTGGAAAATGTAATTTTCTTTATTTTTCCCAATTATTAATTTCAAATAATAACTTATTTAATGAAAGATACATATCTGTTGAACTAAACTGACTTGATTACAGGTTCCATAAGTTTTATTGCTTAACATTTCACCTCTCTGTAGGAAGGATAAATAACTGCTGTGCTTGGGTTAAAGGAACAAGATATTTGCAATTCCATTATATTACAAACAACAAGGTAGTATACTTGGCCTTAGTGACAACCTGCAATATTTCCTGCATCCCTTAAATTAGCATTGTGCAGGGCAAAGCATTATTGTATATTAAATGTATAAGATCAGCTGCTTTGTCAGACGCCAACAGGGTTTGTGATAAATTTGAATATCTGGCTGCAATGGTACAGTTCCTTATACCAGCCTAGTTAGGAGTCAGAGCCAAATGCAGCAGTTCATGGACATCCACTCCAAATAATTCAAACCCACTCAGTGCATTACAATTTGTATTGTATGCTCATTTATCAGCCTTTACCTTTATCTCCTTGGAAATGGAGTTATCTATTATGAATTCCAGCCTATGGCATTTCCTAGCTGTGTGGTTGTGGGTGAGTCACTGAACTTCTCTAAGCCTCAATTCCTTCATCTGTAGAATGGGAATTATAATGTTGGTACTACCTACCTTACATGGGTATTATAATGAAAGTGATTATAAATCTTAAAGTATATAAATACGAATTAATGATGTCATTACTGTTTGTGGAGAGTGGGTTTATGGTCTGCACCTGCGCTTTCATTGGTGTGGGAAATTTTATTTGTAGAAATTCCTTCCACCAGTTCAGAGAGATAAATTGTTTATACTTTACAGTCTTAAAGAATTACCTATAAGCACTGAGAGACTAAGGGATGTCCCCAGGGTCATATAAAATGTGTGCATAGGAGGTAAGGTCCTCCTGACTCTAAGGCCACTCCTCTATCTACTGTGCCACTCTGACTCTATCATTTTTATTAGCTTTCCATTATTAACATTAGTTGGACCTCATAATAGCAATTTACTTATTAAGCAGAATAGAGAGTGTGGGGTGGGGACCAGTCTATACCAGACCTCATCCAAGAGATGTAAGTTGCTGAAATACCCAAAGTACCTTGTTAAAAGGCATTCTCATCTCTAAGGTGGTCCCCTATGACATGGGTCCTAAGAACAGTGCTTTAATGAGGTATCATTATGGTAGCAGTGCTTTAAGAAGTAGACAGAGTTAAACCAAATAATTTAGCATACCTGATACTTATAGAATTCAAGGATACTTGGCAGAAATAGAAGATGCTCACAGGAAAGAAAATGTATTAACTCTGATACTACAGATGCCAACTACTAATTCTTTGATTGCACTTTTCAGTCTAAACTGAACAGAATCAAAAGAGTGCTAATGCTGATGACAGGGCCTCATACAATCAACAAATGCCAGAGTCAGACATTTTAGCAACTTTCTGAAACTCATTCAAATGTGGCTGAAGTTTACAGAAGCAATGGCATTTTAATATTACTAATATAAGACACACCTTTGAAAGCTTCTGGCAAATGTCAGTGTGAATGAAGTGTGTGACAAGACAAAGCAGATGAATCAACTACAATACTTTCCTTTTTAAGTAGAAAAACCCATAATTCCATGCAATATTTCCCCAGAACAAAAAGATACCTTACATGGGGGATGGAGGAGGAAATAATAGAAAAAGGAGAAATTCCCAATCTCCGAAAGTCAAGGACAGGGACAAATTAATAATAAAAATTCAATTGAGTGAGACTAACTCTGTAATAACTCCAGGAATAGAAAGGTCAGAAACTTCACTGCATGCATATAGCTAAACCTGAATGCCAGAGTTTGTGATCCTTCATAAATTTTTCTACCCAAGGTTGATAGATAACTATATTTTTGGCCATTAAAAAAGATACCTAAAGATACCTCCCATTGCCTTTCCTTATTATATTTCACTATGCTATCATTTGAATGACACAGTAAAAGTGCCTCTATTTATTTTGCCCCAAGATCATCTTTGAATTTGGCCAGGAAATTCTACATATTTTTTCTAGTCCATTTTCATGGATGTCCAGAATGCCTATTTGGCAGCATATAAATCTATTATTAGGGATGTGTCTAAAACCATGATGCAGACTCCAATACCCACAACTACTCTGAAGTCATGACTAAAGATGAATGGACCAAATACAGACTTTGTACTTATGAGGGGGCACTGACTCATCCCATTAAAGAAAACTCTATTTCATTCCATTACTTTCAAGAGAACTA
The DNA here is from genome assembly GCA_011680675.1 of Gymnobelideus leadbeateri. NCBI lineage: Eukaryota > Metazoa > Chordata > Mammalia > Diprotodontia > Petauridae > Gymnobelideus > Gymnobelideus leadbeateri. Next base: position 240,242 of record WOXC01011128.1, on the reverse strand, counting down.
AATTTGTGGCCGCCATTCAATAAGAAGAACACAGTCAGAATGAGAAAGAAACAGAACTGAGACTTTCTCTTTTTCACAAGTTACTGGTGAAAGAAAGCTTTTTATAAAACAAAATTTGACTTTAAAGTAAGAACCATGTTCTCTAGATCACTTTGAACTATGCTTTGCTGGAGGTACTTATCACTTTTGAGGTCTGCCAAGTCAGGGGCAGAGTTGCTTTTGACATTGATGAAGAGGAGACTATGGGCTAGCTGAATTGAGGAAGGGGTGTGGAAGGGGGATGAAATACAACTTGTCTAGATGCTGTAACAACAGTCCTATTACATTATGCACTTTTTTCATCTCCCTCCCTCACTCTCAAAACAGAATTTTTTGAGCACATATCATACATATGTACATATACATATATACGTATATACATACACACACACACATACACACATGACTTTATTGAGCATCAGCAAAAAGGGCAAAAAAATGTAAAGACATGACCCCTGACTTCTAGAAAAGAAGCAGCTGGGTGGCACAGTGGAGAGAGTAGCAGGCTTGGAGTCAAGAAAACCTGGGTTCAAGACATTTAGTGACTGTTTGACCCTGGACAAGTGATTTAACTTCTGTCTGCCTCAGTTTTCTCATTTGTGAAATTATTTGGGAATAATTATAGCATCTATCTTCTACTTTTGCTTTGAGGATAAAATGAGAAAATATTTGTTAAGCACCTAGGAAGATATCTGGCACATATTAGGCACTTAATGAAATACTTGTTACCTTCCTTCTTTACAAGTAATAATGACTAAGGGCTTGAATTAGTAATAATAATAATAATAATAATAATAATAGCAATTCTAAAGCATAACACAGATATAGAGAGTAATATAAGTGCTTTGACAAGTTCTCAGAGAAAGAGATAAAAATTGGTCATTTTTTGTGGTTTTTATAAGTCTAGATTACAGCAGTTTGACAACCAGAAAAAAATCCTGTGGTCAGTTTTGCTAAGGTGAGTAAGGCAATTGGTTGCTCTCCCCTTTGAGGTCTGTATCATGTAGAATTGTAGCACTCCCCTTAACCCAAATACAATGAATGCACATTCTTGGCTGTCCTTGATTTTGTTTATTCAGTGACCCACAAAGACATTCTCTGCAAGCTGGCCAGTCCCAATGAAGATGTAATATGGCCCCTCCTTTGCCTTCTACCTCCACAAATCATCCAGTTCAGTCTACTCAGAAGGCCCATCTTCTAGGGCTGTGGAGTCACTCACAGACCAATGTCACCTGTGAAAATCTGTGCAAAGGGTAGCAGTTCCAAGAATGACTTAGTCTTATAGTTGAGGGGCCTTCTACCCTAAAGTCCTATCTTCATTATCATTTCCTCTCCTTCAAGATCTATGAATTAAGGCCTTGAAGCATCCCTCTTGGCTGAGAAGTCGAAAAGGGACCTGCTCAGCCTGTAGCTAGCTTTGCAATCTATCACAGATAAGCATACAAATGGGGACTGTAGCTACATGGGGTTTTTTTGATGCTCCCATTTTATACTTACATAGAGCTCTACCAGATGGACCTCTTCAGTAGCAAGGCTATTGTATGAAGTTTAGAAATATGAGAAAAAAAGCAAAGTATCTCAATGTATTCTTTTAAATAATGTACAAACATTTCTGTCTTTACTTGGGGTCTTCTATTTTTTGTCTCACATAAGCTAAACTCATATCTAAACCAAACAATCACCAACTTGACCTATAATTAAACCTGCTTCTTTCTTTCCTCTATACAAATAGTCAAGGAAAGTTTCACTTTCACCAACTTTCTCTAAAACACATAACCTTTTTCAATAGAATAATTTTGGGTGTTAACATAAACAAATATTAGAACATAAAATGCCCCCTTTCACACCTTTGATCTCATTCCAACTCATCTGTATATTTGGGTTTTCCATTTCAAACTTTAGTATAGACATTATTTTGATACAAACTACCTTGTGTGTCTAGTATACTAAATGCAATTAATTATTGCTTCTTGCACGTGGTAGATGAATCATAACGATAGATTCAGTAGATGTTTTTCTCCAATCACTCAAATAAATGTCACTTTTTTGTTGTTTGTCACAGCTGACTCTTCGTGACCCCATTTGGAGTTTTTTTAGGGAAGATGCTGGTTTGCAATTTCTTTCTCTAACCTATTTTATAGATGAGGGACTGAAGCAGAGTTAAGTGACCTCCCCCAGCTAGTAAGTAGGTTAGATTTGCACTTAAAAAAATAGGTTTTCCTGATTCTAAGCCCATTGCTCCATCAACCACACCACCCAACTGCCCTAAGTGTCACTTACATAGAATAATTTTAATGCCTTTATAGCAGTGACTTTTAATAAGGATGCCCTATGCAATTCTTGAATTTTGGAAATGTGACCTATTTACTATATAATCAGATCTCCCTTATAAAAGCCCTCTAGAAGGTTATACATGTTCTCCTTCTTGCTAAAACCAATTGTCTTTTCTTAGACTTCATTGTCTTTAACATTCATAGCATTTAACACTGTGGACCATCTCTTCCTTATTGATATCCTCTCTTCCTTTGGTGTCTCTGATACTGCTATTGCAAATAACTAGGGGTCTCTTGCTTCTTCTCAAATAACTCCTTTTCAGTCACTTTTGATGACCACTTAAACACAGGTAATCCATGAAGTTTTCTCTTTGGCCTCTCCTCTTCTCATTCCCTTAGTCACCTAATGTACTTCAATGGTTTTGACTATCACTCAGAGCTCCAGTCCAGTATTTCTAACTGTATCTTGGGTATTACCTTCCACTTGGATGTACTTACAAATACCTACAATTCAACAGGTTAAAAACTGAATTCATCATTTCCTTTCCAAACCTATGCCTCTACAACACTGAAGTTATCTTTAACTCTTCCCTTATAATTACACACACACACACACACACACACACACACACACACACAGAGATATAATATATTAGTTTTTAAATAATTATTTTAATATAAACATGTTGTAATACAATATATGTAATATGCTTTAATAGTATAATTATTACTTAACAATCTAATATATGTAGTGTATAGAAAGTAATCCAGTCTTCCTGGCCTAATTCTAGCTCCTTTACAACTTAAAAGTGTGCCCTGCATCCCATATATTTTTTTCAGAGAACCAACTGTTAAACATTTACCAGCACATCCTTGAGCATAATATGAGAAAAGTTGCATTAGATATATTGTGGGTGTTTTGCAACATGGAGTAGCACACAAGGCAATTTCTTCACTTGAAAGTTGGAAACCTCCTTGTGTTCTACTGTAATTAAGTTGGGACTTCCTTAGGACTTTGAAGAAGAAGACGTAGCATAGACCTAGAATAACTGTCAGGCTCAGTCACATCAAAGGAAGATAGCGTTGTAGCAGGAAAACTGAAAGAACCTAATTCCAGGGAAAGAAATTAAGTTAGATAACCCAAAGTAACATGGTTAAAAATTGTGTTAATAATCACTGAGTTAGGGAGCAGTAGGAGTGGGGTAATAAAGAGGCAATAAAGAAAGTCAACCCTAGAAATAAGGTTTGAAAGTGATTTTTAAGTGTAGAAGCAAGTGAGGATTCCAGGTAGAGGATGCTTAAGGCTACCTAGATTAAGGATTTATTTCTTGAGCATTGTAAAAAGTTTCAGATATGAGGTAACATAAAGAATTAAAGAAATCAATATTGGGAAATGATTTTTTCATTCCTCTCACCTGTGCCTGCTTCTAAAAATATACCCCTCAATTGTTTGTCTTTCTCTATTAAAGGATGCTAACCACATCCTCAGGGGTATACTCTCTCCAATCTGCCCAACCCCACAAGACTTTACTAGACTGATGACAACTGGTATTAGGTCCCTGAACATGTACGTTCCATAATACCCTTTACTTTTGACTAGGAGAGAAAACACTGTGTTGGTACAAAATGGGTACCCATATTCAGAGTCTCCAGAATCATTCTCCAAGGCCAGAGTACAAATATTAAATTATCTTAGCTTAGCTGATAGTTACCAAGGACACAGAGGTGGAAATATATTAAGAATGAAATTTTCTTTCCTAAATATCTGAAAGCCTCATGAGTCTGATGGGGTACAGAATGCCCATCAGGACAAAGGATAATGCTGTCACTGGGGTTGACCATGTTCCCATATCTGGAATCTACCTAGCAATATCAATCCAGGCAGTTCATTCAACCCTTCCCTTCCCCTGTTCCATGTCCATTCTAAATGATTTAGCAGTGGCTTGGTTTGAATCAGGGAGTTATTACATTGGCAAGTATACCTTCTGAAACTCTGAAAAAATGTATCAGTATTTTTGGTGAGTGGAATTGCCATGCACTTAAGGAGTTACAAACCTCAGAAATAGATGATCACCTGTTCCTTGATTTCAAGAAGATACCTAATAATTCACAGTTCAATTTTACTTCCCATTTTGCTTTTAAAAAAATCAAGGGAGTATTTTACTTTACATTTATAAAGTGATGCTTTTTATCTTTCAGTGAAGATATGAGAGAGTGCTAATGGTGTTAGTGACAATTTATAGGTTAAATGGGGCTATATGAAGATTGAACATTCCCATACTTTAAGACAGAAACTATGCTGTCTACATTTTCCATAAAATGCTCAGCATAGCACCATCAAGATAATGGTGCTCAATAAATAGTAAGTGATGAACATACACATAAAAATTTTAAAGCTAAGTAGAAAGTGAAGAAATCAGTGAACCCCCCCCCCCACTTTCAGGTAAATTCAGTAAGGTGAGATATCAATAGCCTCAGGGATATATGCAATAATTTTTAGGCCTAGAAAATATTCACTCTTCTTTCCTTCTTCATTGGCAGGGATGATTCTCCATCCCCTTCTAGCAAGTCTTTTTTTTCCCTTTCCTACTGTCTGAATCAACAGGCTGAGAGAAAACAAGCTTAGAACTACAACCAAGTCAGTTCCCTAACCCAAACACTCTCAGAGTTGGGAAGAACCTCAGAGGCCATCTAGTCCAACCCATTCCTGATTCAGACTTTCTCCGCAATAAACCAGACACATGTTCTTCCACTTTATGCTTTTTTGTTATCTTTCCCACGAAATCCAAGCCTCTTCCTAATTTTCTTTTATCTGATGAGGATACCATCATCTCTATATTATGCAGGTTCAAAATTTCAATATAGTAGGATTACAGATTTAGAGCTGGATAGGACCTTAGTAGGTCATAAGTTTAACCCCTCATTATAAAAATAGAGACACTGTGGCAGACAGAGGTAAAGTATCTTACCCAGAGTCACACAATTAATAAGTGTTTGGGATAGTATTTCAGGGCAAGTTCCTGACTCCAAGTCCAATGTGTTATTAACTACACCCATGCTACCTCTCATCTTTGATTTATTCTTCCCTCACCCCACCAACACATACACCTAGTAGTCACAGCCTCCACAAAATCTCTCAAGACCTATTCCCTTCTCTCCACTTATACAGAAACTATCCTAATTCAGACCATTGGCTCATCTTGCCTGAACCCTCAGAATTGGTTTCCCTGACTCAAATCTCTCCCAACTCCAATCCGTTCTGCATACAAACTCCCAAAATAATTTGCCTAAAGCAAAGGTTTGATTAGGTCAATCTTCAACTCACAAAGTTCCATTGATTCCCTATTAGCTCTAGAATAAAAATACCATCTCTTCTATTCAGCTTTTAGGTACCTGTAAAATCCTGCTTCAACCTTCCTTTTCAGGCTTATGATCCATTACTCCTTTTTATACAATCAATGGTCCAGCCAACCTGGTCTACTGGTTCTTCCTCATACAAGGATATTTTACCTCTTGCTGCTATGACTTTGGACAGTTATCTTCCATACTTGAAATTAAGCATCCTCCTCACCTCTTAGAATTCCTAGTTTGCCTTTAAGCTCATCTCCAGCATCATCTCATACCTGAGGCTTTTCCTGATCCCCAAAGTTAATGGAGTCTCTTCAACACCAGTATAAATTACCCCATATTAAATTCCTATGTTTACTATTTACTTATACAGGGTGTCCCAAAAGTCTTAGTATATATTTTTTTTGCTTTTTGGAGGGCAATTGGGGTTAAGTAACTTGCCCAAGGTCGCACAGCTAGGTTTTTTCATTTGTGTGTGCATTAAGTGTCTGAGGCCGGATCCGAACTCAGGTCCTTCTGACTCCAGGGCCGACGCTCTACTCACTGCGCCACCTAGCCACCCCGTTAGTATAATTTTAAGTTATTAAAGCTATTAAGTCTTAAAAACACCTCAAGACTTTTGGGATACTCTGAATATGCACATGTTAATTCCTCTAATATAACATAAGCCATTTGGAATCAGAGACTATTTTACCTTTATCATCATGGGCACAGTATCTACAAAGCAGAATCTTAATTTACATGGTGAATGGATGGTGGATTTGCTTGAAAATTTCTGGTGAGCTAAAACCCCTACTTCCAAGAAATACCCATTCCATTTTCAGATAGCTCTTGTTACTAGAAGCTTTTCCCTTTATCAGGTCAAAGTTGGCTTTAAAAAGAATCCACTCATTATTCATAGTTTTACTTTCTACAACTAGAGAACACAAGTCTAACTTTTCATGCTGGAAGGTTTTCAGATTCAGGTTATTGCAAACATCTTAGTACAGTTTAACCTTAAAACTGTGTTTATGTTTCCTCTAAGCTAGACACCACAAGCCCCTTCCACCAGTCCTCAGTTTGAGGCTTTTCATCATTCTAGTCACCCTTCTTAGGGTATTCTCCAGATTGTTAATCTGTTTCCTAAAATATGACTCTGAATTGAACACAACACTCCAGGTGTGGTTGGACCAGGGAAGAATGTAGAGGGGCTATCACTACCCACATCCTAAACACTATGTCTCTCTCTCAATGCCTCTCAAAATTGAATTAGTTTTTTGTTTGCAATATTATGCTAAAGACTCAAATAAACATTATGGTCCATGAAAACCTTGGATACATAAGCTCAACACTCACAGAATTGACAATTTAGTTAGAAATTTACTATATGACCTTTTGGTGAATGCATGATATCAGTGTGGCTACTCCTTCTACCAGTGCAGATTACAGCCCCTATCTACTTTTTCTCCATATAGAAAACCTACTCAACAAGGTAGGGGTATTCTTCTCTGGTTCTTTTATGATTTCAAGGGAGGCAGTTAAAAACTTGGACTTTCCATCTGTTATCCTAGACCCTTAGTATATAATGATTCTAAGCACCTACTATGTACTTAAACATTTATTAAACACCTACCAGGTACTGTAGGTGATACAATGAATGTTGAGATACAAAAAGAGGCAAAAAATAGTCCCTACCCTTGAAGAGCTTACAACCTAATGAGAAAGGTAACCTGCAAAAAAATATATAGAAAGCAAGCTGTATACAAGTTAAATAGAAAGTAATTAACTTTTCTAGCTATCTGTGATACCAGTGATATTATTTATACTTCTCACAAGTAATTCATTGTCAGGAATATGCTACAGCATTAGAGGGATGGCAATTTTAAGTGAAAATTTCAAAAGAATGGGGGAAGTAAATAAATAAATTAAATTTTAACAAAGAATGGGGAAGTAGCAGATAAATAGTAGTTTGGGAAAAATTGCAGATTAGAGAAGGAGAATTAAGAGGATAAGTGTTGGAGGAAGAAAATAAGATCAAGGGTACAAATAAAAGTGCTTGCCTTGGCAAGAAGAAGGGTCACCTCTTTATCAAAGACCAGAACAAAGAAGGAGATGATAGAGTATGCTTTTAAGAGGTTTTGAGGTATAGGATAGGGGAACAGAAAGATCTCTTCATAAATAGGCACACTAAGTACTCCTTCCCTTAAAGGGAGAATAAAGGAGACAACATATGTAAAGAGCTTAAGTGTCTCCCAAATGAGAGACTTTCAAGTTGTACTTACATAATATATATAATATAAATTAATAAATATACATCTGTTGTCTAAAATAATTTTTTATTTTAAAAATTATTTTGTTAGATTTTCAGGTTCATTTGAATCATCCTTATTTTCCCCTCAGAAATCTTTGCTTATACCATGCTATTCCCATTTCTTTCTATATTTTCTTCTGTTTCCCTTCGGTCTACTTCATGCCCCAGGAGGGCCCTTCCTTCTTTTTTTTCTGTCAGTCTTGTACTATCCTTCTGTCAAGCCTTAACTCAGTCTTCATGAACATTTTCATAACTATGATAGTCTACAATGGTCATTCCATTCTCTGAATTTCTATAACAACTGCACACTTTTTCTCAACCCCTTGAAATCTTGCTACTTATTTCGACATTCAACATAAACTGCTCTCTCCCAAGGCACCAATGTTCACTTAATTATTAAATCTGATGTCCTATCGTCAGATTTCATCTTGAGCTTTCTCCAGCATATGACATTGTTGACCATCCCTTCCTTCTGGTTACTGTCTTCTCCTTGGGTTGCCATGTCACTAATCTTATGGTTCTTCTACATGTTTGACCACTAGTTTTCAGTTCCTTTTACTAGATTATTTGTTTTCTCTTCCTAACCATGACTAGTATCCAAGACATTCTCCTGGGATATCTTCTCTTTTTTTATATGCCCTCTCTTTTGTTCATCTTAGTTCCTATGGGTTTAAGGAAATGAATCCTGAATAGACATATCTGACACTTATCTCTCTTCAGATCCAGGCATGCCTCACCAACTTCCTACTACAAAGACTGTAGGATAAGTACTACAGGCAGTAGTATTTCATATTTCCAATATGAAACTCATTACCTTCCCTCCCCCCCTCCAAATATATCTAATCATTCCTCAAAACTAATTTTTCTACTGAGGGTTTTACCCAGAGTCATATCTAAGAGGATGACCCACTGAAAGTAAGTTGCTTTCCTAAGATCACCAGACACCAAACCCTCTCATTGTCAGGTCCCTTTGCCATATTTCTGTTATTTATCTCCTGCCACTAAAAGTCCTAGAAATTCTAGGGAGGGGGGACCTTGAAAACCATATAGTACCTCCTTTCATTTAACAGGAGAGGAAGCTAAACCTTAGAATGGAATTTCCCATCCTGATAAATCATAACTAGTTGGTGAGACAACTGGGGTTGGAACCTGGAATTTATTGGTTTCTAACTCAGAGCTCAATTTACCATGCTGGTAAGAGAACATAAATGAGCAGAATAAATGAATATTATAGCCAGGAATAATGACTCATACCTCTAATTACTGCTACAAGGAAGACTGAGGTTAGTCGATCTCTTGAACTCAGTTCTGGGCTACAGTGGATTGAGCTGATCAGGTGTCCATACTAAATGGCACCAACATAATGAGCCTCCAGGAATGAGGGAGGTCAGGGGTGAACTAAAACACAGAAATCAAAGGTCCCATACTGATCAGAGGGAGATCAAGCCTATGAGTGGCTGCTGTACTTCCAGCCTGAGATAGGAAGACCACCCACTCTTTTAAAATAAAAATTAAGTGGTACAAAGTTATGGATTGAATGTAAATTGACCCCTAGCTGGCCCTTATAGCAAATTTTTTTGAAATTAGGAGACTGATCCCCATGCAATCAAATACACCTCTTTTGCCACATCAACTCAAATATCACCTGTTCCCAGAAACCTTTTCTGATATCAATTGTTAGCACCACTTTCACTCTTGAAATCACTTTGTATTTATTTTGCATATTTCTTTGGTCCCGTGCCTAGTACAGTGACTTGGATATGGTAGAAAAACATGATTTTGATCAATTTGGTTGAATACTGAAAAGTAAACGTGACCTACCTTTTTACTTATGCCTTAGCACCAGTCATTCTTCCTTTTCCATTTTCATATTAAAAATGAAATATCCAGCTGCCTTTCTATTACAACTACCTGACACTACTTTATTTAAACCTCATCTCTTGTGTTGAAGCAATTAGTTCATTTGCTCAAACTAATTTTGTAACAGATGGCCTATAGTCTTGCTTTTTAAAGTTTCTCCTCCCCTTGTGAGAAGCCCATCACAACAATGCCCCCCACACTCCCAGAATTTTTGAGTGTGTAACTTCAATTCTAACTGTGTCTCAAGGTCTAACATTCTAACCAGAGGTGGTAGCTCCTTCATTTGTCACTGTCAAGCAGACTAATTTCTTTAAGGTCCATCTATTGTTCTGTTCTGAGGTTTCTCTGGACTCACCGACTTGTTAATGCAAAAGGCATGCAGGGACTCAACTTCAGGGACATCTACTATAGCTCATTACCCTGAATCTCCTGCTGTTTCATCTGTCCAAGTGAGAAGGAGCAGACCCTGGCAAGAGTATTTGACAGGGAAAGAACTGTCCAAATATTACTGTGGTCTTTGCAGGTAAGCCTACGGGGATGATCCTGATAAGCAGACATCTTGCTTCACTGACACGGCAACATTCAATTTGAAATATTAATTTGCATTGTATGAAACACTTCATACTTTTTCATGTTAGGTGGCCCAAATCATCTCATCATGCACAAAGAGAATTACAACATGAGCACAGAATGAGAAAGGATTCTTTCTGAGACTCTCTATCCAGATTTCTTTATCACTGCAGTCATGGGGATAGAATAAAGAAAAAAAATCACACCTCAGGTTTTCAATGCCTTTCATGTGAATCTAATTCAAGGCACCCTAGATCAGCTAAGACAGGCTAACAGAGGGAGTGTGATAAAAAACAAAAGTAAATTAAGCTCAAACCAATCTCAGACATGCATGTTTTCTCCTCCAGCAATTTTCTAGGTATCGATCAGGATCAAGAATTTTTCACTGCAGAACAAATCCAGTCCAAGATTTAGTCTGGCTTTTTGAAAGGCTATCAGGGAAATAGTATTTAATGCAGGTTTATGATAGGGGACTAAGCTATTTAGAGGTCATAAAAGGACAATATTTAGAACAGTGCTCCGTAACATCAAGGTGATAGCCACAATTCATGAGACTCTCACTGTAACCTTCAATACCTATGCTAGGGAAATCATATTATAATTGGAGAGTGTCTTAGAGTACAGCTCTAAGAATGGTGCTTTGACCATTCAACACACCAAAAAAAGCTTCAGGTTCAGAAGCACTGTCTTCATAGACACCTCAAGTGCAGCTGCCATTTGAGGACATGGAATATCAGCCCTTTCCGGTTTTCCTATAAGGAGCTCCCCCCTCCCTTAGTAATAAATGAGGAGATCATTTAGCCTGCTCAAGGTAGTAGTTGTGAATGTAACAAGAAATCTTACAGTAGAGGGGCAGCTAGGTGGCACAGTGTATAGAGCACCAGCCCTGGAGTCAGGAGGACCTGAGTTCAAATCCATCCTCAGACACTTGACACCCTTACTGGTCGTATGTCCTTGGGCAAGTCACAACCCCAAATGCTCTTCCTCCTCCTCCAAAAAGAAAAAATAAAGACAGGAAGAAAAAAAGAAATATTACAGTATAAGTGTGAAAATGCAGAAGGATTCAAGGTACTTTCAAATAAGCCTTTCCAAGTAGATACCACATATAGCTGTGCCCAATTTTGTCTGCTTCTGTCTGCCTCTGTTTTTTACCTCTGTAATCTTCCTTCAGTCTCCATCTTTCCACTGAAGAACAACAGTGGCCTACCAAAGTGTCTTATATATAATGAACTTTAAATAAATATCTTTTGAATGAAGTAATTGCTTTTTCACCATTCTCATTTTTCGTGACCCTTCTGCTATGTATTTGATACCAGAAATCTCTTTCTTGAGATTATCCCCCACTTTGGTCCCCATTACATTATACTATCTCTAGCTCTTTGCCTATTTCTCTATCCTTCTCTGTCTCTTTGTGACTCCTTTTCTTCCCACCCTCTACCTGTAAATGTTCTCTGTGACTCTACTCTCTGTTGCTGGCTTTCTATACTCTCTAACAGAGCATACCTGATCTCCGAGTTTCAATTATTATAACTGTATATATACATATATATCTACCTTTCCCCTATCATTCAACTTCAGAATCCCAACTGCTTATATTTCCTAATTGTTTACTGTGTTCTACACTCATTTGGCTGGCTTTCAAAGCTCTTCACTCCTACTTAGAGAGCCTTATTTCCTATATGCATTAACATTCACCCCCTGCTTCAGTCAAACTAAATCTACAACTATCCCTGCACATACCTTTGCTCATGTCCTCTCCCTTCCCTAATATCTATCTAAATCCTGTGCAAATTCTTCAAGGTTTTATTCAAATCCCATTGTTTTACCCAACTACACATACCTACAGTTGTCTCTCCTTTTTTTCTGAAATTCTTTAATTTTTACACATTTATATTTTGTATCATTACTTGAAGACTGGACAACAGGTGGTGAATTTTTGGACCATAGGAAAATCATTTACTCTTATGTCAAGGAGCTATAATCTGCATCACAGATGCTGTGGGTAAGGTATTGAAATCACTGATCTTTTGAGGGATTAAGGTATAATATATTCACAAAATATTTATTTAATCATTGCTTATATTGATTTGCACCACAGGCTCCAAAACTAGACTGAAATTTGCTTGAGGTCAGAGACTATGTCTTAGGTGGGAAAAAAAAATGTCATCAATAAATAATTGCCTGGTGACCATCTGATTTAGATGGGCTCCAAATCTGACATACCTTGCACTGATTTTTTTCCACAGATATTACGGTTATAGTCAGCACAATTGGAGAACACCCCTACCTATTCATTTTCCCTTTTAAATTCAATTCATCTCCATTGGAAAAATTATTTCTTAAGTGCTTACTAAAAACTAGGTATAGCCTACAACTTTGGCTCTTTAAAAAACTACCAAATGCTAAGAAACCAAAACTTCATGCAGAATCAAATATCAAGCTTCTATTTATTTAAATTAAGAGTTCAAAGAAGCTATAAAGCCATTGATTAGTTAGAAAATGGAAGCTGAGTCTCTAAAAATATATTAACCACCTTGATCTTACATATGTTATACATAATTTGGAATATGGGCAGTGCAACCTCTTTAACTAAAAATAACAAAATTAGTCCAAAAACTAAATAGCAGAGTACAAAATAAACTCATACATATCATTAGCATTTCTGTGCAGTACTAAAAAAACTGAAAATAAATTACAGAGAAATTCCTTTCAAAAGAGACATAAATTATCTGGCAGTTAACCTACCAGAATAAGCTCAGGACTTAAATAAATACAATTACAAAACATTCTTTGCAAAATAATAATAATAATAAACAATGACAGATAATTGAATAGATTTTAAATGCTCACAGTTGGGCTTAACCAATCAATCAATAAGCATTTATTAAGAAACTACTATATGCAAGACATTTTGTTAAGCCCTGGGAATACCAAAAAAAAAAGGCAAATGACAGTCCCTGTCCTCAAGGAGCTCTAACAGGGGAGATACATTGTAAGCAGATATGTACACACTTAGCTATATACAGAAAAAATAGGAAATAATTAACAAAAACAAAGTGCTAGAATTAAAAGGAGTTTAGAAAAGCTTCCTGTAAATGATAAAATTTTAGTTGAGGCTTAAAGGAAGCCAGGAAAATCAGTAGGTAGAGTTGAGGATGGAAAGTAATCTAGGCCTGGGAGACAGCCAGAGAAAATGCCCAAAGCCAAGAAATGGAGTATCTTGTTCAGGGAAAAGCCAGGAAGCTGGAGTCATTGGTTTGAAAAGTACTTGTCCAGAAGTAAGGTTTAGGACTGGAAAAGTAGGAGAGGGCTAGGTTAGGAAGCACTTTGAATTTTCTATTTGATCATGCAGGCAATAGAGAGCTACCAGAGTTCATTGAGAAAATCAGATTGGGGCTATAGGAAAATTACCTTTGTGGCTGAATGGAGAGTGGGCTGAGTAGGGAGAAACTTGGAGGCAGACAGACTCATTAGCAGTTTATTGATATAGTTCAGGTTTGTGATGATGAGGCCCTGCTTTAGAGTAGTGGCAGTGTCAGAGGAGAGAAGGGGGCTGATAGAAGAGCTATTGCAGACATGAAATCAATAGGCCTTGGCAACAGGCTGTATATAGGTGGGGTGAGAGATAGTAAGAAGTAAAGAATGACTCATAGTTTGCAAGGCTAAGAGACTGGGAGAATGGTGTTGCCCTCTGTTGTTGTTGGTGGTGGTGGTGGTCCTTCATTCTCAAAGAGGACCAATGAAATCAGGAGAATGATGTCTTGACTTGTGAGTGAATTAGATTTAAATATTGCCCTATCTAGCAACAGAGAAGGTAAGAGAAAGGAGGGCTAAGAAAGAGAGATAATCAGTTCTGTTTTAGACATGTATAGTTTAAGATACCTACTAGATATCCAGTCAGAGATGTCTGAAAGGCAGATAGATGGAGATGCAGGATTGAAGATAAGCAGAGAGACTGAGCTAGGATAGGTAGATTTGAGATTCACTAACATAGAGATGGTAATTAAATCCTTGCTAATGAGATCACCAAGGGAATTAGTAAAAAAGGAGAAGAGAAGAGGGCTCAAGAGAGAACCCTGAGGGACACCTGTGGTTAGGGCGGGTCACTTGGAGGAGATCCAGCAAAAGATATAGAAGAGTGCTCAGACAGGAGGGCAAAGATCCAGGAAAGAATGATGTCCTAAAAACCTACAGAAAAGAAAACATGAAGGAGGAGAGAGCAGTGTCAAAGGCTGCAGAAAGGTCAAGGAGAATGAAGACTGAGAAAAGGCCAGTGGATTTGGCAGCTAAGAGCTCATTAGTAACTATGGAGAGAGCAGTTTCATTGGAATGAAAAAGTCAGATTGTAGGAAGATGTAGATGGCCTTTTGGAGGAGCTTAGCTACAATGGGAAGAAGAGATATACAGGACAATGATTAGCAGGGATGGAAAGATCAGGTGTGAGAGTTCTGTTTCATTTTTTTTTTCAGGATGGGGAAGACATCCCATAAAAAAGACAGGCATCTTTATAGGCAACAGGAAATGTAGAGAGGGAGAGACTGAAAATAAAGGAAAGAGTGGGGATGACATAGGGGGGCAATCTGTTGGAGGAGATGGAATGGAGGGTCCTTTGGGTTAGCCTTGGTAAGGAATAATGCCATTTCATCATGTAAGAAAACAATGTAGGAGAAAAAATGGCAAAGGGTCACTATACACCAATATAATGAAAATGATAGTACTAACCAAATTAATTTATTGGTGGTTCACTGGGACTATCAAACTTTCAAAAATATTTAGAATTAAAGAAAACAATAAATTTCATTTGGAGAAACAAAACTAGAATTTCGAGGAAAATGATGAAAAAATATTAGGTATTTAAAAGTTCTAGCATTACCAGAAGTCAAACTATACTATAAAACATTAATCTATATGGCACTGGTTAGGAAATAGAAAAGTAGATCAGTGCAACAAATTAGATAAACAAGACCCAGAAGCAATTGAACAATGTTGGATAAGGCTAGGAAAATCAACAACTGAGAGAAGAAATCCCAGTCTGATAAGAAATGCTGGGATAACTGGAAAGTATTTTGGCTGAAATTAGGTTCATAACATGATCTTACACCATATACCACACAAAGCTTCAAATGGATATAATGTCTATATGTATATAAGGTCATTAAACTTTGAAGAAATTTAGAGAAGGAATCTTTTGCAAGGGGAGGGGAGGGGATTCTTAACCAAAAAAGGGATAGGGAAGATCATAAGAGATAAGATTGTTTCAATTACATAAAAACAAGAAGCTTATATATGAACAAAATCAATACTTCCAGAATAGGAATAGAAATTGCTTTGGGACAGTCTTTAAATTAACTTGAGCAAAGATAAATGAGGTTGATTTCCCTTCTCTGGAAGGGAAAATGTTCTAATTTATTATTGTTTATCTCTTGACATTCGATCAAAAAAGGTAATTTTTAGATTTTTTTTGACCTATGATGAAATGTTTTGTAGTAGTAATGGTGATGACTGTGGTGATGGAAAAGGCACAAAGTCAAAAGGAAAGAAAAACCAATGAATAACATTTGCCAGGACTTCCTATAAGAGCTTTCTAACTAGCATCTCTGGTGTCAGTTCCTCCCCTCTCCAATCTATGTTTAACTTAACTGCCAAAATAATCTTGCTAAAGTCATTCTCCTACTCAGAGACCTTCAGCAGCTTGATGTGACCTATAAAACAAAATACAAACTACTTAGCACAGCATTTAAGGTACTAAACCTGTCTCCAACCTATCTGTCCAGCTTTCTTTCACAGTACTCCCTTCCACACATTTTATCTCAGCCAATCCAGAATATGGTTTCCTGAACATCCCTTCTCCCATCTGTTTGTAATCATACAGCCTGTCTTTCATTCTTAGGAAGTATTCTGTGCTAATATCTGACTATTAAAATATGTTTTTCCATTCAAGGTCAAGTTCAAGTACAACCTCTTTAATAGAGCCTCCTTTGCCCAGCTTCATGAGCTGAACAAACTTTTCCCCTTCTTTTCCTAAAATATTCTTATCTGGATATCACATTCAACCATGTGTTATACTTAGCTACATAGAACTGCAAAGATATTTAAGATCCCTGATAGACTGTAAACTCTTTTTATGGGAAAGGCTGCCATTTTTTTCTATTTTGGCATTCCAGAGTCTAACAAAATGCTTTTTACATTGTAGGCACTAGGTATGTAATTTTTTGAAAGAATTAATCTTCTTTTGCTTCTTAATTCTAAGCTGTGGAGGAAAGAATACTTCATTCTGGTGGAGAGGTTTTCTAACGTTCTCAAAGGTTATGCAAGTGATAAGCAACTTCAAGCAGGTTTTACCTTGGAAAGACTTCTGTAAGGTCTGAGTAATAAACTGTGTTTACTTTCCCACACAGCACAGTTAAGCACTGAACTTGAAGTCAGGAGATAACTGGCTTTAAATCCTGCCTCTGATATTAGTTGTATGACCATGGAAAAGTCATTTAACCAATTTCAGCCTCAGTGTTCTTAATTATAAAATGAGTATCTACCTCACAGAAATTTTGCAAAGGTCAAATAAGATCCCTTTGTAAACCTTAAAACTCTACATAAATGTCAAGCAATATGATTAAATATAGCAAGGTTCATTACAAGTGGGCTGGCCATAAAACAATGAATTATTTCTCCATAAAAACCTTTAAAATAAAACATAATAATAATCAAAATGCTTCTGTCTTCTGCCACCTTTATATGTTTTCATTAGCAAGGGTGGGAGGGGAAGAGAAAGAAGGAGGGAAAGGACAATGGTACTAAGAATCATGCTGGATTTAGATAATCTAAACTTAAATATTGATAATCTGAATGCAGAATTCTTATCCAAAGACCAATGAGTTGACATACTCCCGAGTAAATGAGCTATACTGATGTTGAAATTCTTTTTATAAATGACACCAAAAGATATAAAGCTGGAGTTAGATGTAAGAATGGCTCAGAGGTTCTTCTTGGGTATGCAAATAAAGGAGTTAGCTGAAAACTTTTTAATGAATGCAATGCCAACATTTCATGGAATTATTGTCAGTTTTACCTTGCAGAGAACATTTGAAGAGCACAAGCTTTTGCTTTGGGTCACTATGAAGGTGTAATGGTAATAGGAATTTGAAGATCTTCCCTGTCCCTTAAAAAGCCTAAGGAAATTTGAAGACCTTCCTTGTTTCAATGATCTTCCCTGCCCCTCAATAGGCGGAATGTAATCACATGGAGTCTGTGGTAGGAAAAAGTTTGCTGAAGGGTGGAGCAGAGACCACAGGAAGCTGGGAGTCAGAACAGCTAGACAGTGGGAAAGAGTGGAAGCACCCAAGGAGATAACAAGACTTGTGAGTGTTGGTTATAGGAAGATTAAAGGATGGTGTGGTTCTCTGTTACATTGTGGTATATTAACCTATATGTTGCTATGATGAATTCGGTTTCCTGGTGTTGTGATTTGGTTTGCTGGTCTCTGAATAAATGTTTTGCTTCTTTCTTCTATATGGACAGTCTGTTATATTTTGCAATTGAGAATTATGCTGGCATATATACAGTTGCCATTGGAGTCATGAACGTTGTGGTGGCGGCACAGAAGGTAACTGTGGTTTATGCACCAATATTTGTTAGAAAGGATGTAAAGCCAGGCAAATCACCTAACAAGTAAAATTAAATGATTAGCCTAAGTTCACATGGGTAGTAAGGTGCAGAGACGGGATTTATACACATGACACCTAATCCCAAATCCATCTATCTTTCTATTTTACACATATAAAAGTTTGAGATACTGAAGAATGTAGCTTACAAGAGGTCTTCATTCCATTTGCCAGAAATTTGTTGAGGAGATTCCTACTTCAATGAAGAATTAGACATTAATATCTAGCATTGATATAGTCCTTTAAAGTTTCAAAGCACTTTACAAACATTATTTCATCTTATTGTCACAGGGACTGTGGAAGTTAGGTGCTATTATTATCCCTATTTTATAGATGAGGAAACTTTAGGCTGGCAGAAATTAAGGGACTTGCCCAGGGTCGCAAAGCTAGTAAGTATCTGTGTCTGGAATCAAACTCAGGACTTCCAGATCTAACACTCAAACACTGTACTACATAACTGCCTGACTCCAAGACCAGTGCTTGCCTCTCACTCTAAGAAAACAATTGTAGTAACCGAAATTAAGAAACTTTATTTGATCTCAGATTTGAGAATATGACTGTCTTGTAAATGTGTGGTCGGTTATCTTTGCTTATTTTAGTTTTGTCTTGCTACATTGACTCCCTAGGAGCCAATTATATATATTCCCACTGACCTTTGTCTACTGGCTTGTCCCATTCCAATTGAAAGCCTTAGAAAGGTACTCATAACTTTCAAATCTGGAATGATTATTTACTTTCTAGAAAAGCCAATTGTTCCTATCATGTTAACCAGGATCAATATAAATTTTTGGTCCATTCTGTAAGGCTCATGTAGCACTCATACTTTTTTTTTTTTAAACCACTTCCATTCCAAAAGCTGGTACTACAACAGAATGGTTTCCATTGTTATCACAGAAGCCAGGCTCTCTTTGTCATTATTTTGCTCTGTACAACTTTTCTGGCTCCTTTCTGTCTTAATCAGCATGTCATAATTTGGCAATATGAGACCTTCAAGGGCTGAGAAGAGAGTTGGCTTTGAGACTTTTTTTTTCTTCAGTCTTCCTGGGAACCTTTAACCCTTTGGCAGTAAAAGTGCTGAAGTCGAGAAAACCACTTCAAAAGCTGCCAGCTCAGAGGAGAAATTATAGCTATGATTTTTAAAGGCCAAAACACAATGCTGAACCACTAAGAATCTCTCCATCATTCTCATATAGGTTCACATATGTTTATCTCCCAGAGCTCTCCATTCATCTTCAGGATAAAGACAAACATTGCCATTTAAACTAAACTATAACAATAATTTCTATTAAGTACTAAGAAGCAGTACTCTTCTTTATGTACAATGTTCTCACCGTCAAACATTCTGTCAAATTTGCCTGCTACCTCTATGTAAAACTGAAATGCTCCCAAAGCTCCTCCCTCTTCTATAGTTCTGGAGCTAATAAAGTCCCAAGGTATACATTTCATTCACATGTATCTTGTTAGTAAAGGTAATCCAACTAGCTAGTAGCAGAGCCAAGACTATCACTCCAATCTTATTACACTGAATCTAGAGTTCTCTCCCCTATGTCGTGCTTCACTCTCCCCCAAATTTCCATTTGCTATAGTGTTTGCCTCCTATCACCCTATGTATCCTTCAACCTCTCACTATGCCAGAAGAGAACATAGGTGCCTGATCTGTCTATACTAAGTACTTTCAGAGCTGACCATGGAAGGTAGAATACACTAAAGGTAGCATTACATTTGTCTTAGTTTTTCTAATTTTTCTTTGCCATACCCAGAGCTGTAACTACATCTCTAAATCATAGAATCCTGGATCCAGAACTCACAGGGACCATTTTAACTGACTTACTTGATCATATTCACACAAATAGGAAGTATCAGAAGTAAGATTTGAATTTCAGAGTTTGAACTTCAGAGACAATGCTCTTTCCATCAAATCCATGCTGATTATCTTTAATTCCAGTATTTCACTGGTCTGTACCACCATGGTGTAGGGATGCCCTGTAGCAGCAAGCACCCTAGCATACCCAGGATGGCTGCTAGCACAGGTTCTTTGATCTGCTTTTCTAAAGTAAAGCAACTCAAAATGGGTTAATAATCTTGCTTTAATCAAACATATGTCATTTGCTTAGTTCAGGGGAAAAAGGTCAGCACCCTGAACTTCAGAGAATTCAAACAGAGGTTACAAGCAGGCAAAAAAATACAGACAGAGAAACAAATCAGTAGACAGGCTTCCAGTTGCCTGACCATTACATTCCTACCTAGTCAGTTACCAGAGAGGGAAGGACCAACATCTGGGTTTTCAAAGCCAGAGGGCTCAACAGCTACCCAGAGTATCATCTGGTCAAATCACACAACTCTTCCCAAAGTGAGCCCCAAAACAAAATCTCACATCAGGGTATATATAGCCTTCTGCTGGCTTAGAGAATGTCACAACCCTCTTGACCCACTGCTCAATCACAAAGTTACAAGGTGTGGGTGTTCCAGAAAAACAAGCCTCCTGCCACAGGCTCCACGTGACCACATTCAGCCTATTAGAGGGCAGAGTATATTTTCAAATCAAGGAAGGTTCTCAGAGTCACTTAAGCCTATCAAAGGGCCTAGGGGCAGGGAAGATCTTCAGATTCCCATTTCCATAACATGCCCCATTACCACCACTCTGAGGATTCCATTTCCATGACACCTCTCTCCCATCTGCTTTTCTCCCCAATCCCCAAAGACAGAGCCAGATTTTCTGGAGAAAGGCAGATGCATCTACAACCAGACTATCTCCTCTCTATTACCACTGCTACCTCCTTATTAATTTTGCTCTAGTACAGAGATTCCCAGTTCCTGTTCCAGGTCCACCTTAATTTTTTTTAGGTTCTAAGGAAGTGGGCCTATTTGTTGTCATTGTTGCTTTTTTTGTTATTGTCCGTTTCTGAGGGTTTCTTAATTTAGTTGGGGCCCAACAGAGTTTTGTCCTTTACTGAAAAATACTTCCTTAGAATATGGTAACTAATAAAGTCAATTGGTTGGCATTGGCATGCCAGGCCACTTCCTCTCTATCAAAAATAATAGGAGGACCAGGTAAGAATAATAAATAATTTGCAAGTATGTCTGGTTATCAGTTATCATACACACACACACACACACACACACACACACACACACACATAAATCAGGAAAATCTTTCCTAGAATATAAACCCTGCCCAGGATGTAATATAGTTTTAGTAAGACAAAAAAGGTGACAGATTTTTGTAGATTAAAGGACCACAGTCTCCACCATTCCCAAATAAAAGAATGAAACACACCTGAAACATTTAAAAATATATTAGTATAATCAAGGTGCTTATAGTCCCTTTTAGTGTATGGAAAAATGGAAGGATATATACATATATATATATATATATATATATATATATATATATATATTTCAGAAGAATAAGAATATTCAGGAGCCACAACAATGGACAAATAAGTGGGAGATTTTAGAATGAAGGCCATGTGGAAATGGCTCTGGGAAGATGGGAAACAGGAGTTCCATCACTGGCACTGACACAAATACTGTCATTAGCTACTTCTATGACCTTTGGGAAGCCATCCACCCCCTTTGAGGCTATTCTTTCATATAAGAATGATAATAATAACTCTCCCTATTTATGTTGTAGCCTCATCTCAAGGATCAAATGAAATAATGGATGTAGAAGTGCTTTGAAAAAAATAAAATGCCATATGAAACAGAGTATTAATATCATGCTGAAAGCCTAATGATTTTTGCTAACCTATTTGCAAGATGGATATCAGGCCTCCCATCATTCTACTAAATATAGTTGCCCTTTCCCAGTGGCAAGGGAACTGTTATCAATAACTACAGAAAATAAATTAAGATGCTACAGACAAATCAAATTGGAAGAAAAGTCAAATAAAACATGACACTGTCAAAGTTATATCAAAGCTTTAAACTCTCTCTCCTCTCTCTCTCTCTCTCTCTCTCTCTCTCTCTCTCTCTCTCTCTCTCTTTCTCTCTCTCTGACTTGTCTCTATTCCCCTCCTTTTGAGCTCTTTTTTGCTCCTCTTCTCCCCTCTTCTTTCTTTTTCATTCTCCCAAAAGGGCATTTATAGTGTTCAGGTCATAAATTAAAAATAGCTATATACCTCGATTTTCTTATATAAAAATAAATGCTAAGGAGACTTTCCTAGATTTACCCAATAAATAGTATAGATTTTTAATATCTTGGGTTTGATAATAAACATTAAGAATGGGATTATTCACCTGAGATTAGAAGAATTTACAACACACTGTACTTGACATATTGGATAACTAGACATTATTTAGACTAAGTAGGACAAAACTAAGAAATCTAAAACAATGACTAGGAGTGTCTGTTGTGTTTGAAGTAAAAAAGTCAAGGTTTCAGCAAATATGGTTCAAATGTCATCTATGACATAATTTTCTTTGTCAAACTTTATTGAGACACTTTTGCCTTTTTTTTTCCCTTGAAAAGACAATCTGGTTTCCACAGAATGATACAAAATCTGAAATGATTTGGCTAGTAGAAATGGAAGCATAACACATTAATACTGAGTGGCATTCTGCGGCCTGCAATTGTGAACTGATCAACTCAACCTGAATTCCAAATAATAGCCTAATGCTTGGGTGGAGACTGAAAGACACCTTAGAGATATGACCAAATTACTTATCTCCTCTGGAGACAGTAAATTGAAAACCCTAATAATTAAACAGTCCTGCAGAGTGCTGGATAATAAGAAGCAGCACCTTTCATCTTGAAAAGTCTCAGAACACTAATGCATTCAGGTTAAAAGTAAGCCATAGACTCAGACTGGCACTTTGTGCCAAAAATGACATTTCCAAAAAGTGCATATTATTAATTATCAGATCCGACTGACATTTTTCAAGTGCCTGCTGATCTTGGTAGCATATCCAAATTAAACTGAAACAAGGCAGTTCCTGCTCTCTAGGAATTTATAATCTAGGGATAATAGCTTATACAAAGGAGAGAAGTGACAAGTATATAATATATGTGAGGATTAATACAAATTAATAAAAATATTTCCATGTTTTGCTGATGGACCTTGGGGGAGGGGGACAGCAAGAAGAGGAATAGAAGGGAGTCAATCAGGCAGCAAGTATTTATTACACTTACAACATACCAGTGTTCGTGAAGAAGAGGAACAGTGTTAAAGACCTTATGTAAGTCACTTGATCCCACTGTCATTATGGTTTTCTCATATGAGAAATGAGAACAGTGAAATGGATGATCACAAAATGTTCCAGCTCAAAGATAAATTAGAAATAAATGGGGTGGCTAGGTGGTGCGGTGAACGGAGCACTGGCCCTGGAGTCAGGAGGACCTGAGTTCAAACCGACCTCAGACACTTAACACTTACTAGCCATGTAACCTTGGGCAAGTCACTTAACCCCAATTACCCTGCCCTCCCCCCTCCAAAAAGCAAAATATAAAGAGAGAGAGAGAGAGAGAGAGAGAGAGAGAGAGAGGAAAAAAAGAAAAGAAAGAAGAAGAGAAAGAAGAAAAGAAAGAAAAACTTGACCTATCTCCTCATTTTACAGAAAGGAGACTGAGACCCAGAGAAATGAAGTCATCTGCACAAGCTTACAAAACTTTTAAGTGGCAGAGGCCAGATTTGAATCCATTTCTTCCAGCTCCCTCTAAGGTCCCTTTCTAGTTCTTAAACTAAGTCATCCTATGATTCCGTCACATTGAAGGGGAATGACGAAAACCTATAAGCTATCACTTCTCAAAGAGGTGTGTTGGTTTAGACAACAGGTTAACATAATGCCCGAGGAATTTTAGTTGCTGCCAAACACTCAGGGCTTCAAGCTGAAAGAGCTCACCCACTAGCTTGGCAAAGCTCATAGGGTACCACAAACTGACAGCCCAATATGGAACTGACTCAGCGAAAATTCTAAGGAGCATAACAAAGTGCCCCAAATCATTCAGGCTTCATCTCCAGGCTCAGATAGATTATATTCCCAGGTTCTGAAGGCTCTAATCTCAAAGCCAGTAGATTTTCCTAATGTGGTGGCGGGAGCCTACAATTGTAGATTCTCAAATGCTGATGGTAAGCAATTAAATATGCCTTCCATCCTGGAACCTGAATATGACCTTCACAAAATAAGCAGTTAAGTACATGCACTCATTAAAATGCCTGCTTTTAAGGCATATTGAAGTATTTTGTGCCAGCTTCTTAGGATTCATTTGCAGAAAGACTTCCCTTCTATTTTAAAGGAAACAAACCTGAACATCAGTATGCTGTGGTCATGACAGTTTGGGATCCCTAATATTTGACATAATAATAAGACCTTTGATTGTTCATACTTCACTTAAAACTAAGGTTATTGGTGAATTATTGAGATTAAGAGAGATATTTAACAAAATGCATTGGACTTTGAATGAAAAGACCTAAGTACTAACTCCATTAATTACTAGCTATGAGATTGGGCAAGACTCTCAATCTATCTGAGCCTCACTTTCCTTATCTGAAAAGTATTATATTTTAATACTTGCAAGTTTTAATACATATTTTAGTAATGCTTTGAATATTTACACATTTTAACATTTACATTCTTTATCTCATAGAATAGGTGTTAAGAAAGGGTACTATGTATGAATGGATGAATGAATGAATGAAGAGCAATAAATGAAAGATAGAAAAAAGATTTTATTAAATAACATTATGCCATGCACTAGGGACACAAATGGAAAAAAACAAAGACAATCCCATAAAGGAGCTCACATTCTAGTAAAAGAGACAAAATATAAAGTAGTGTTCAATAACCACAAATCAGATGGAAAGGTCTCTTGGTCCTTATGATGCAGCAGCAATGTGTATGGCAATGCATCTTCTTTAATGTCAATTCTACCAACAAAACCTTATCAGGTTTTGATGATTAGAATTTGATACTAACAAAGACTTTGTTGGCAAAAACTTTCTTTTATGAGTCTTCAATAGTTGTAGATTCTGAGAAGACAGGGGTTATATACCCCCTGCAAAAGCAATTGCCCCATCAAATATCTGCAAGGGTTGCTTTCTCGGATGATGGCTGCAGGAGCAAGATGTGGAAACTTTTGGTTTGGTGGAATATAGGGCTCATTGTTGTTCCTCTGGCTTGGTCCCCAACACACTCCATATCACTTTTTCACAAGGTCAATTGCTGGAGCTGCTAAAACCAGGATGCACTTTTCAAATTTTCAATGATCTCCCAGCTAACACTGTTGGAACTTATCTTGTAACACACAATGTGGCTCCTTCATATAGACATTTCTATTCACCATTCCAAGGAGAAAACACAGAAGTCCCTGTAATGGTAATATATTTTTGCTTAATGGGAAGATCTTTCCCATCAATTAATAGGCCCATATGACCTGCTTAAGTCACATGAATTTGAATTATATGAAGATGAGACGACCTTGCCGAACCAGTAGAGTAGGAAGGGTGGAACAGGAAGAGTGGAGTAGAGCCCAGAGAAAGTTGGTCAGAGCAGTTAAAGTTGAGGGAAAGAAAAGAAACAGGCAGAAGCTGTGAATGTTCGCTTTGAGAAGGCCCTAGCAGGGGGAAGGCTTGGGGCTGGCGGTGTTCCCTACATTATTATTTGTGTATAGATTTCTTTGTTTCTATGATAGATTTGGCTTTCTGGTATTTGAATAAATGTTTTGGTTCTGTCTTCCATGTGCAGAGTCTGTTATATTTTGCAATTCAAAATTATACTGGCATAATCATAGCCGCCATAGGCACTGTGAATACCACATTATCCCTACAGTCTCTTAGGAAGGAATCCATATGTGCTGTTATGAGTCAGTGTTCATGACACTGTAAGTTGTAAAGCCTTGAGGCCAGAGACAAAAAATATTAGCACTTGATTTGGTGTTTGAGGATCGAGATTTTAGGTCTGGTAATTAATATTAATTAATTAGTTAATTAATTAATATTAAAAGAGTAAAATTACCAGAAGTTGCCAAGAAATTCCCCATGATCCCTGTGGTATTCCATACTTACAAAGGGGAACTATTATCACTGCAACTGAATCCAGTCATTGAACCAAATCACTTGAATGCTAACATACATTTTTGATGCTCTAAAGGGGAAAAAACTAAAGTATTTGAACACCTAAACAAACAAAATATTCTATAACTATTCATAAATAACCAAACTATGACTAAATGTGCCAGTAATTAAGCCCAATGGTCTACAACAATGACAACAAACATTTATCAAGCACCTACCATTAACTTAGTGCTTTAGTAAACCCTGGGTGGCAGAAAGGGGAGCTGCAAAGTTTAGATATGATACTGCCCATATCCTCTTGGATTCTATAAGGAAAAACATAATGGACTTTTAATTTTAAATATAAATATATAATTAAATACTATTTTCAGTACCACCCATATCTACAATCTTCAATCAACTTACTCCTTTTTCTTCTTGCTAGGGGAAAGTTTTCTGGAGAATTTAAACTGGAACATGCTGCTCAATAGCTAGTTGAGAAGATGTCTGAAGTAATCATCACTTATTAAAGGATATTCCCAGCTGAACAACATAAGTGCAGAGTTTCTTTTGACCCTGTAATTTGTCAGGGCTTCAAGGAGACACACTTTCTAAGATTACATTTATGGTATTAAATATCTGACAACAAATTCACAGAAACATTTCAAGAAATTGTACAACAGTTTTGATATGTCACATGTTTGAGGTAAAAGGAGAGAAATGTGCAACACAGAATTACAGTATTCCTTTTTTTTAAACTACTACATAAATGCTATTTCATGAATACGTGCAAACCACAATGGGTCTTCAACAAGAATAAAAGAATGGCACATATTCCTAGCATTATTCAATGTTTACTTTGTGCTTCTTTCAAAAAAGATATTCTTTGATGAACTACTTCCTTGTATTCTGGAAAAGGAAATTCCATGGCATTTGAAATCACTAACATGAGATTGCTTCCCAGAATACTAATTATACCATTAATAATAGCTAGCATCTATAGTGTTAAGATTGGCTATGTACTTTACACATATTATCTCACTTGATCCCCACAACAACCCAGGAAAGTAGGTTCTATTATTACCCCCATTTTACAGTTGAGGAAACTGAGGCAAACTGTGGTTAAGTGACTTGCCCAAGATTATATGACTAGTAAGTATCAAAGGTCAGATTTGAACTAAGGTCTTTTTGACCCCAGGTCCAGCACCTCTGTGTGCCACCTAGTACACTCTAATACAAGTGGTTGTTGACTTATGAATCTAAATGGATACTTACTTTGTACTCTGGACCAAAATTTCTTACAGTGGCACTTAAAAAAAAATTCCATAGCTAAATATGATAATATTCACAGAAGGTACCAAAACACCACTTAATTCTTACTGAAGAACCATGACATCTCTGGAACAGATCTCTGCACAAAATGAGAATGGAGCTGCTAATGCAGGAATCAAGAAACTATACAACTATTTCTAAAACTAGATTTTGGGTTTTGCTTTGAGGAAATTTTTTGGTTTTCTTTTTTAATTTTTTGATTTTGGTTTTATCAATCAAACTGATTATAATTCTCTTGTAGTATGCTTTCCTAAAGACAAGCCTATCTCATTTATGCCATTATATAGGCAGTGCTGGAGTCTTGTTGACTACTTATGATGGCCCACTTACCCAAATTAGTTTTCCAAGTATGGACTCAATCAATCAATAAATGTATCAACAAGCATTTATTAAGCACCTCCTAGTTTCCAAGTTCTATCTAGGAACTATCCATCATAACAGGCCCCAGATAATGCCACCTTCACAGCAAGCTTTAATGTGGTGATGCTGATAGATTGCAATTACATCGTACCTTAAGGTCTAAAAAGCATATTCCATACATTTTCCCCTATCAGCAGCTCTCTGGGGCAGGAAATATAGATATTATTACCACTACTACCTCATTCTACAGATGAGGAAACTGAGCCTCAGACAGGTTAAGTAGCTGACCCAAGATCACATCTAATTGTCAGAAGTGGGATTTGAACTTGGTTTTCTCTAGAATGCATGTCAAGCATCTGATCAATTACAACACACTGCTCCCAAACACAGCCATAGAAGATCTCTCAGACTTACTCCTTCAGCCTCATCAAGTCTCGTAAGTCACTGAGTGGGATTGTAGATTGGTTCATCCCTTGAATAAGATGGGAAAAAATTGCCTCAGGCATTCAATTCATTCACAAATCACATTGGCAGGATGCTTTTTGTGGGGAGATTATGCTGTTGTTTTTTTTTTTCCCAAGAAAGTGGTTGTCCTATTCTGTTGTCTATACCACATACAACACATATATGTATGTGAATACATATATACACATATACAGGCATATATATTAAATATGAAAGCCACATGTGGCTACCTGGAATATATTTCATTATTTGAAAGTGGAAAGCTGCATGGCATAGTGAATGCACCTTACCACAAGAAGGCATGAGTTCTGACACATACCCACCAGCCTAATCAACTCAGAGACATAGGCAGAGACAGCACAGGCTGACCAAGGAAAGCCCAGCTGGAACACCCCAGCCCTGCAACCTGGACCTTCCCTTACAATAATGGAAATGAAATAGTTAATGTACCATGTTGTAAACTAAGCCATACCATATCCACACAGCTGCCAATTCCCTCCCTTCCTACTTACCCTGTAATACTTTTGTACCTATTCTCTATATATTTATTCTTTTTATTGCTGTTTGGTCAATTAGTCACGTCTGACTCTTCATGACTCCATTTGGGATTTTCATGGCAAAAATACTGGAGCAGTTTGCCATTTTACAGATGAGGAACTGAGGCAGAGTTAAGTGACTTGCCCAGGGTCATACAGCTAGTAAGTGTCTGAGACCAGATTTAAACTGAGGTCCTCTTAACCCCAGGACCAGCACTCTATCCATTGCACCATCTAGCTACCTCCATATATTTTTTACATACTTAGATTTGTATTTTTTTGTTGCTTCCATTAGAATGCAAAATCTTTGAGACTAGGGATCATTCAATTTTTAGAATTTGTATCCCTAGAACTTAGCACAGAGCCAGATACATAGTAGGCTCTTAATAAATGCTTGTTGAGTTATGAAAAATACACTTAATTTCTCTAGGTAATTCTCTGAGACAAGTTACAAAACAATTGCTGATCTATATGTTCAGAGGGCATTTCTTCATTGAGAGTTTCCTATACCAATAAAATCATAAGTCCTTTAAAAAAAAGTAGTGGAAAATATAGCAGTCTGATCACCAAAGAAGATTTAGTCAATAACCCATATTATTTTTGCTGGACCATTCCAAGATATTTCCTTAATTAAGAAAATTAAGGAAGACTTCTTTGTAAAATGATTCAAAATGTGCCTGGTTCCATCATAGACCTCTGTTCCAACATTCACAGCTCAACACCAATGATTTACAATACATTCATTTCCAGATGCTATCATTTCTGGCAATAGATAGTAAGTTAGTATTATTAATAGTCAGAATAATACTACATTTATCAAGTTAAAAGGAATCTAAGGACATGGGCCTTCTGCAGCCAAGATGTCACCATTATACTTCATTAATCTCCGGAAAATGATCAGAGTGAAAAAGTGGTTTTAGTCAAGTAAAGAATTGCCAAAATGGATTTTTAGAGGAGATTGGCTAATAAAACTGACAAAAGTTTTTCAGTGGCCCAAGATGTCACTTCATGTTGAACAAGAATATATATATTCCTCGCCAGTGGAAGGATACATGGAAAATTCTTTCTTGCTCAAAATCTATTGTCCTATGATTTCTGGAGTTGTCCAAAGACATCCTGATCAAAACTTAACAGAGATGAAATTTGAAGACAAACAAAAGTATGTTCTGAATGTTTCCTTGTCTGAATGTACAATACCCTCATTCCTACCACAAAAAGTGTTCTATGCTAGGATAGCTAGCTATCATGCCTGAAGTCACAGGTTTATGTCCACACAAGGCATAGCTTGGAAGTGGGCTGACCTGGCATCACAAGGTTGATAAAATTATGAAAATGTTCAAGTGACTTAAAAAGAGTAGAACAATTTGGGGTGGCTAGGTGGCGCAGTGAGTAAGAGGTTAGCCCCAGAGTCGGGATGACCCGGAATCTGTCCTGGCCTCAGAAAATGAGCTCCCACACATAAATAATGACTGGCCGTGTAACCTTGAGCAAGTTACTTAACCCCAATTGCTTTAAAAAAAAAAAAAAGAGTAGAACAATTTTTAAAAACCATTTAAGAACTATTTGGCATTTTTTTAAAACTATACTACCTGAATACCTACCAGGTTCACAGAGTGAAGGAAACATTCTTTGGCCAAAGTGGATTCCTCTAGTGCTCTGTACAAACTAGCATGACACAGAGAAAGGGAAGGGATATTGTACAGAGAAATACTGTTTACACAGAGGAACATTCTAGTATTTTGTTGCTTTTGAGTTTCTATAGGCATATTCAGTCTGGGTTAATTTTGAGGCAATGAAAGGCTGCTATATCCATTGGCTATTTGAAGACCTACTCAGCATTGTATATTTGATGGATACAACACAGAAGGTTAAAAGTGAAAATAAGCTCCTGAAATGTTCAAGTTTTTAAAAGAGGCTATTTCAGCTATGCTTGAAATAAGAAAAGGAAGAGTGAAGGAATAGACCCACTGTTGGAGAATGTCAGCCAATAAGGGAGAAAGCAGAATTAATCAACTTCTACTTTGCTTCCTCCTGTATTGAGGAGACAGGCATCCAGAAGGGAAACCTAAAACAAACGTGGTTTTAAAAATGTTAGGGAGTAAGAGAGCACAGATTCTTTTCATGCCAAGTTCTAGAACATTAGAAGTTGACAGCTTTGACCTGAATGCACCATCACTGAAGAATTCTTTGAGGTCTACTAAAAAATATAGGCTTGAATACACAAAGTGGAAAAGTTCATGGGAGGAGGAAGAAGGGGAATGGGAAGCCTGTTTTCTGAGAACAAAATTATCAGCAGGGTGGGTCCCAGAACACTGCCTGAGATTCTGGTGGTAGGTACCTTTCTCTGCACAGATCAGGGTGCTTTTTAATTGTATACAACTGAGGGTGTTGAAAAGAACTTGCAGATAATATTTAGGACCACCAGCAGCAATCTTTGAGGCACCATAGATGACTTGACACATCCCAAAAGACTGAAGACACTCTATGCAGGAGTACTCCCAGAGGAGAGTGACAAGGAAGGTAAAGATCCTTCTATGTGAAAGGAACAGTGGAAGTTTCTGTGGTGAGTTTATGGGATAGGAGAAATATCTAAAAGTAGCCTATTCCGTGTGGGTTGGGCTAAAACCATGTGGGTTTTGGCAAAAGGTATTAAAACTGTTTTGTTTTGCATTTTTTTTTAACCAGAGAGGCCAGATGAGCAGGACGGCTTTGAAAGTTATAATCAGTCAATCAAAAGCATTTATTGAGTGGCAATGTGCCAGGCACTGTGCTTAGAATACAAAGAAAGATCTAAACACATATTCCCAACTAAAAAGAAAAACAAACTGTATAATAAATACCCTCAGTTTCATGTACAATACTGTTTTTTTTCTGTCCTACTATGAATATGCAAACATCCATTCTACTTGTTATTTGTAAAGTTCAAAACAAAAGCTAATTTTTATAAAATCAGTAAACGGCTTTTCCAAACTGGGAGTAACTCATGTAAAGGCCTCCTACCTCCACAAAAAGGGAAATTATACTTGATACTTGATGAGCTAGAGGAACTAAGGACCAGTTTCCAAGTCACTTAACAGCACAAAAGGGACTGCTAGGTGGCGTAGTGAATAGAGCACCAACCTTGGAGTCAGGAGGACTTGAGTTCAAATCCAGCCTCACACACTTAACACTTACTAGTCGTGTGATCTTGGGCAAGTCACTTAACCCCAATTACCCTGCCTTTCCTCCTACAAAAATAAAACAAAACCACAGCACAAAAGAGGCCTGCACAGGAAGTATCCCTTTAGACTTGACAGATGTCCTGTGGCTACTGGGGTCACCCATGCCTCTCCCCACTGACCACTACTTCTATACAAAGATGGGGAGGGGAGATGGGCCTAATCTAAGCTATAGCTTTAAAAACAATTTTTCTTTACTATTACATGATCTACAAATGTTTTATTTAGTTTCAATTCTGAACCTGAATCCCCAAGCCAGACTAAATCACTGCAGTTAACCTGGAGAAGAAAAGATTTACATCAGACACAATAACTGTCTACAAATGCTTGAATGGATAATAGAAAGAAGAAAGATGAGGCTTGCTCTGTGTTTCATCAGAGGATAAGACAGGGATTTACCAGGTAGGTGGAGTCCAGATCATAGAGGGTTTAGGTTGTCATGCTAAAGAGTTTGAACTTTGTCTTAGAGTCAGTGGGAAACCTTTTAAGGATTCTGATCAGGGGAGTAATGTAATAATGAATAATAATGGTTGACATTTATATAGCACTTTACATAGATTATTTCATTTGATCCTCATAACAACCTTGTGAAGTAATAGGGCAAGAATTAATGTAAGTAAAGTATCATTATTTAGGAAGTGATGTCTGGAGGCAGTGTGCAGGATGGATTGGGAAGGGCAAAAACTAGGATCAAGGAGACCACTCAAAGACACTCAATGGACTGACCTGTGTCCTACCTAATTATGTAAAAATCACTCAACCCTTTACTCTTGACTATCCAAACATGCAGTTATCTTTGAGCCTCAGTTTCCTCATCTGGGTAACTACAATTAGAGAGAGAGATAGATAGAGGACAGATAGACAGACACAGACAGATATACAATGCTGTAAAATAGGAGAAATAATAGCAACTGCCTCCCAGGATTCCTATGAGGATCAAATGAGATAGTGTGTGCAAATCACTTTGCAAACTTTAGAAACTATGTAAATATGTTATTATTATTGTTATTATTTATATCTTCCAGGCATTGATTTGAGCAGAAGGAGACTTAGAGACTGGCTCTCTAAGTGAGATATGTTCTCTTTCTACTTAATAAAAAAGGTCAGCGACCCCAGAGGTCAGCAATGAAGAATGGATCACTGAAATGATCTAGTAGAGCCACCTTCTCCCCATTTTACAGATGAGAAAGCGGAGGCCCAGAGTGGTTAAGTGCCTTACTCAAGGTCACACAGGTACTAAGCCTCAAAGATAACCCAGGTCCTTTGACTCAGTTCCAGCACAGGCTCATGCCTCTATGCACCAAGTCTATGCGTGTATTGTCTGGTCACTTACTGGCTTTGATATTTTTGGGTGGTTTTAGTTGTTTATTGGATTTCCCTTATATAACCATAATGGCAGTAATTTAATGTGTGAGAAGCAAACAGCTGAAGGGATTTTCTTGGCAGAAGCAGCCTATGATTCACTAATAGCAAAAGACAAGGAGGTTTGGTATCTATAACAAAAGAAAACAAGCTTGCATGATTAAAAAACATGCTGCAGTCAAATTTTTATTAAAAAAAATTCAGAAGGGCACAAGTGCATACTGATGACCCTGTGCTGGGGACTGAGCAAACCCCCAGGATGGACCATAACTATGAAGTATTGTTTTATCTATTGGGCAGACAAGGGGATTTATTGAACCCATTCTTACCACAGGTGAGTATCCTAGCCACAAAACACAAATATTTATCTTTGTATCTGTACAATACCTCTCTGTGACACTAAGGGGAAGAAGCTGCTTGAAAGACATTAATCCTTTTTTTTCTCCCCCCACCCTCCCCTCCACCCTTAGGCAAGTTGCTGCAGCATCCAGAGCTACAAGGGAAGCTTAGAAATTGTAATGGTGACCTCCAGTGGCAAACAATTGCAAATGAAAGCTTCTCTCTGCATCAATGCCATGTAAGTCAATCCTATTAAAATGTACTCTTTAAGAGGGATATTGGCAATTTTGTTGAACTGTAATAAAATCTAATTGTGTGTTGATTCGAAAAAAATCAATATCTCCTCCCACATTTTAGTGCCACTACTTAAACACATGGCTTTTCATTTTTAAAAAGAGATGCTCTTCTACAGAGATTACAATCATTGTAAGTTTCTTTTCAGTGGAAGGTCTTTTTTCTCCTTTAAGAGTGAGCTAAAAGTTTGGCCTTGCTATAAACCTGTCCTCACAAGGCACTTCTAAGAGTATAGTTGGACTCAAAGAATCTTCTGGCATACTACTCATAGTATGTAAGTCATCAAATTCTTTTAATAATGCTTTATTTAAGTTCATTATGTCCAATCACCTTTAGCTATCTGGGGGGGAACACAATAATTATTAAGACATAGTCCCTCTTCTCAAAGAGCTAAAGTATACAACATTCACCAATATGCAAGGCTATAAAATATGTAACTACAATGCCATTTTTGGGACCCAATTGTGACCTTGTGGGGAATTCCTGGAGAGGAAACAATTTCCTGAGATGTTAAGTGATGTGTCTAGAGGTTAAATGATAAAGCCAGTACTATCTATGTCAGAGCCTGGACTCTAACCAAGAGTGACTCCTGACTCCAAGGCAAGCTTTTTTTTTTTTAATCCACTGAGGCACAATTCATCTAATGTAGAACAAAATATACTAATATTATAAAAAGAGAGAATGATACAGTGCAACAGTTCTCAAGAGTGTAGTCCAGGCATCCATGGGGGTCCCTAAATCCCTTTCAAGGGGTTTGTGATGTCAAAATTATTTTCATAATGATACTATGAAATTTTAATTCCTAATATGGTAAATATTCATAGACAGATGATAGATAGATAGATAGATAGATAGATAGATAGATAGATAGATAGATAGCAGTAGTAGTAGTAGCAGTAGATGATTTATACAGTACTTACTATGTGCTAAGCAGTTTATGAATATCATCT
This sequence comes from Gymnobelideus leadbeateri, assembly GCA_011680675.1. NCBI lineage: Eukaryota > Metazoa > Chordata > Mammalia > Diprotodontia > Petauridae > Gymnobelideus > Gymnobelideus leadbeateri. The sequence continues at coordinate 205,357 of WOXC01011128.1, read as the reverse complement.
CATTTGAGACTCACAACAACCCTGGGAGGTAGGTGTTGTTATCTTCATTTTATAGATGAGAAGGCTGAAGTAAACAAGTTGAGTGACTTGCCCAGGGTAACAGAGCTAGTATGCATTTGAGACTGGATTGGAACGCAGTTCTTCCTAATGCCAGGCCTAGTGTTCTATTCACTGTGCCATATAACTCATATAACTCACAAAAACTCTTGGAGGAATCTTCCATAAATTTTTATGAGTGTAAAAGGGCTTGGGATCAAAAAGTTTGAGAAGCCCTGATATAATGTATAATGTGTTAGACTCTAGAGTTAGGAAGACCTGCATTCAAATCTCATTGCTGATACTTTATAGGGTGTGAAACCAGGCGAGTCATTTAACTGCTCTGTTAATGCTATACATAATTATACTCTACAATGAAGGTGGGCGAGTGGGCGATCTCATACCAGAAGTTACTCAGGCTGCTAAATTCAGGAATCTTTTCCTAATAGGATTTGCACATCAAGAGATACAAAATGTTAGAAGTTAGAAGAAAAGGTCACTTTTGAAAGGAGATGAATTTGTCCTGAGAAAGCCAGACTTTGCAAGATAAATAAGGATTTCAAAAGGCAGGTAAGGGAGAAAAGAGAAGAAAGAGGGAATCTGTGGATAAGAAGTAGCTGTTTATGTTTTAAACATTCAGCAAAGTTAGTTAAAGACATCACATCGCAGCTGACCTCTGGAAGCATACATTGCAGGCCAGAAAAGAAAGGCATAGACATCCAGCTATAGTAGCTTAGGACAGATAGATAATTCTGTACAGATAGATGCAGTACCTCAAGATAATATTAACCTATATCCAAGATGTACAGTCACTACTTTGGAACTGTGAAATATATATATATATATATATATAATGGTAGACAGAAAAATATTGAAAGGGGAAGTCACAAGTAGGTGGCAAAGTGAGTAGACTGCTCAACTTAAAGTCTCATTTGAATGCTAACATGTGTGTTGACAGGCCCTCAGGTACCCTGATCACCCAATTCATCAGCTTCCTAAACTTCAACTTACCTCTCCTCCAGTCATACAAAGGAATGGCTGAATCCTTGATATGACCATCAATCATAATTGTTCTGTCTCCATGATCCAATATTATGAAATTTCTCTCTCCAATCACAAACTCTCATACTTAATTTTCCTTCCTCTCTCACACTTCCTAAAACTTATTCTTTGTCTTCATCATATCTCTCTACTATAGCCCTGATCTTCCAGTCCTTTGCCCTATTCTGATATCCCTCCATAGCCTTAACTTTATGGTCAGCCAGTTGAACTATAGAATATCAGCTTTGCTTGATTCCCTTGCTCCCTGGCCCTATCACCAGGGATACTTTGTCAAACCCCAATCAACGATGGGTAAACTGACACTACTACCCTACCCTTGCTTAGCAGTTCCTACTCTTGTTTTCCAGTCACACAATCCTGCCAATTAGATTCACTACCAATTTATGTTATCTGTTCTCAATTACACTCTCACTGCTGCACAGATTATTTGTTGTTATTGTTCTTCTATGATTCCCTTTTATTTTTCCCTGGTGGACTGAAGTCACATCCAACCAGCTTTTTAACAAGATAGGTTGTTGGTAAATTTCCAGTGTGAGCATGTACACCCCAAAAAGTGGCAAACATTATAAATTAAGAGTTGATTCATTGTTTTGTGGATTGTCTAACTTAAGAAAGTGGTGGGGGAAATGCTAATGATACAGATTAAATTTAAAAGTATGTCCTGTGGACATGTTTTTTCCGAAAGAGATAGTTGTTAATCAATCCATACTAGCTATTCTGAGTGTCCTTTTTTCTTCAGACCTCCTACGCTGCCTCCTCTCCACTTTATCTCAGCAGAAAATTTCATCTCCTTTGCTAAGAAATTAGAAACAATCTGTCTTGAGTTCCCTTCACCTCAATTTCATATCTCAAAAGCCTTTCTTTGTCATCTCCCATTCTCTCCTTTGTTCAAGTCTCTGAGAGAGACATGGGCCAGTGCCAACTCCTCCTTTGAACTCTTGGTCCATCCCTTCCTGTCTTTTCTGGAAGCTTTCCCTCTTAATTATTCTCTCTCCCATTTCCAATCTTTCCTTATCTAGTAGTAGCTCCTCCCCAGCTGCCTACAAATATGCCTAGGTTAAATAAAGAAAAAAAAACCTTCACATTAACCTACTTCCTCAAGCTATCATATATTTGTATCCTCAGCACTTAGCCCAGTGCTTAACACAAAGCAATTAAAATTCTATGTATCCATTAATTTTATATCCCTTCCCCCTTTTACCCTAATTTCCCTAATTTCCTTACCTCCCACTAACTTCTTAATCCTTTGCAACCTTGCTTCCAATACTAATCTTCAACTGAAAATGTTCTTTTCAAGGCTTACTGCAATCTTTAAAATGCTAACATCAATACATTTTTATCAAATTTCATTCTTCTTGACTTCTTTTCACAGTTGACACTATTTTCAGACCCGTGGGTTTAAATATCATCTCCATAGAGATGACTCCCAAATGTTTATATCTAGTCCTGTGTCTTCACCATCACAAACTTCCTGCTGGACATTACCGGTATGTCCACTGGACCCCTTAAATTGAATGTGTCCAAAAAAGAGTTCATTAGTCTCCCTAAGTCTAACTCTCTTTCTAACTTAACTATTCAGTCAAGGGCATCATTATCCTTCCAGTCATTTGGGAATCACCCTAGGAGTCAACCTTACTCTTCACCTGTCCTCAGTCCTTATCACTAACCAGCTGCTAAGCTTTACCAATTTTACCACAACCATATTTACCATATATTTTTGACCACATTTACCATATCTTTTACATAAATCCCCTTGTCTCCATTCATATAGATACTACTCAAGTTCAGGCTCTCATTATCTTTTACCTAGCCTATTGCAATAACCTACCAATTGGTCTCTCTGTCTCCAGACTCCAATCCATCCTTGACACAGCACTCAGACTGACATTGGTAAAGCATAGACCTGGCCATATCACTCTCCTGCTTGAGAAGTTTCAGTGGTCCCTATTGTCCCTAGGATAAAATGCAGATTCCTCCATTTGGCATTTTAAGCCCTTCCCAACCTGCACACAATCTATATTCTATGCTATTTTCACTTTATTGCCTACATATACCCTGTGGCCCCATGAAACTGGCTTACTCACTATTTCCCAAACATGACATTTGTTTTCTACTTCTTCGCCTAAAATGTTCTCCCTCCTTACTTCTGACTGCTGGAATCCATAGTTCCCTTCAAGGTTCGACTTATGTTATCTCCTCTGGGGAGTCCTTTCAGATCCCCTCCAGCTTTTAGTGCTCTACTCCCTCCCTGAAATTACTCTACAAGTATTTGGTATTCTCTTATCTATGTACATGTTGTTTCCCCTCAGGAGAATGTAAATTCCTCAAGGGCAGAAGTGATGTTATTTTTGCCTTTATATCCCTAATGCCTGGTCCACTACCTTCCATGTAATAAATGCTTCATAAATGTTTGTTAGAGTGTTGAATTATATTAACCTCCGGGAAGGTTTGAGGATGAGAGTTCCCATGGAAGCTCTGATTTCTTTTTTAAACAAAAACCTCTTCCTCTTTAAAATAGGCTTATTTTCTAGTTTGCTTCTAAACTAGCTACCGATTACTCCAAAATGGATCAAAGTATTCCTTTTCTGTAGTTGTTGGCAGCAGTTTCCAGTTTAAAAAAATGATATGTGTGATGGTTACTCTAGAAGCTCTTTGGAAACAAGGCTTCTGCCTTTGTCTAATTCATCCAGAGCTTTTGACAGGGCACATTCCCTGCCCAAGGTGGCATTAAATAACTATTGGCAGCTTGACAGCATATGTTTACTTCAACCCATCATTCTTTTTCCTCTGCTGAGTAATTAACAAGATTTCTTCCTAGGCCTAGCCCAAATTTTGAAGGAGTTTAAATGTCAAATAAAAGAGAACTGTCAGCTCAGAAGCAGGATGATATATACCAACTATAAACTTGGTGAACAGTCAAGACTTAGTAGGGACATTGTGGATTCTGGTCCTGGCAAGCTCCAAGAGAAAGAGCCCCTTAGCTACTCTTCCCCATTCCAAAGGGATACAGTTCCTCTTTTTTTTTTTAATGGAGTCTATGAATCTGCCAAGCAGTACAGATACTAGATGTCTGAACTATTGATCTTAATTTTATACATTGAGTTAAGTTCTTCCTGACAACCTGTTGTCAAACAGATGTCTGATTTTTCCATTCCCCCAGTTGCTAGTGCCCACAGCAGAATTATGTAGCACCCCTATGGCATACTCTTTCAATTTGCACACAATCTCCAGGGTTGAGTCCACAGGGAGGTGAATGCTCCCGGAGCTGAAAAGTGGTACCACCATTCTAAAACTACTTGTTATAAGCTATCACCAGTGTGCTTTCCATTAACAATCTGTCAGTAGACTCAATTGTGGTTGTTTCTTTTTTTATAAAAGGCATTTGTTCAGATGGCATAGCAAGAACAATAGTTATAAAACAGTTCCCCCATAAATCAATGGTGTGCAGTCCCACAAATATTTACAGGAATTGTAGGAATATTGGGTTCAAACTTACAATAAAATAGTGATGAGGTACATGGGTAGGATATATGTGTGGTAAAGGTAAATTACAACTCCTGCCATAGATTCTGAAAATCCTTGCTCTCTTTGAAGAGTATCCCCAAACAGAATCCCTTGGGTTCAAGATCTCTGCTGAGCAAGCAGATGACTCAAGCAGGTTCTCATGGACTGACTGCTTTCCTCCTCAGATCAATTTTCTTCTCTCCTATGAGAGGTTATGTCCCTTGAAGTTGTTTCACCTTTTAGGCAGGTGTTTTACTGTAACTGTGTCTATCTGGAATATGTGTCTTTGTTTCCCACTGGAAGATGATGGAGTAGCATCCCTCCCCTTCCTCCATCCATAAGGAATTCCTCCATAAAAATCTCTCAAAAGCCCTCTCACTCTTGAACTCCTCAATTCATTCAGAGTTTAACTATTTAAACCCCATCCCTAGAGATATGAATAATTTATTTTTGTTCAACCAACCTCCACTGCTCCCTTTTTAATTTAATCAGGTGTTTGCTCCTCATAATAGGAGCAGAGCACAAGACAAATCTTTTACATTTAATTTAAAACTTACTTGATACCTTGTGATTACACATCAGGCCATATGTGTCTATGACATGTTCCCCCTTCCCTCATATATATTTATTTCGTATGTATACATCTTGTCTCTCTAAGCTCTTTTTTTTAAAGAGTGAGGTATGTTTAATTTTGTTTGTCTGAATTTTTATGCAGTTCCTATCACAGTGTCTGGCACCTAGGTGGTACTTTAAAAGACTGATTGAATGATTTATTAATCGATGGGAGAACTTACCACAATGGATTAAGAGAACAAATCTTTCTGCTTCAGATGAATTCCAACCATTAAAAATGTTTTCCTTACATTAAGCCTGAATCTGACTTATTCCAGTTTCCTCTTGTTACTACTTCTCTGCTGTGGGGCCAAGACAAATGAGTGTATGCCTTAGAATCACAGATACAGACCTCTCATTTTACAGATGAGAAAACTGAGGCCAAAAGTGGCTAAGTGGTTTGCCCATAGTCACACAAGAATTGACTGCTAGAGCTGGGATAAAAAGTCCTCTGACCCCCAAAACAGCACTCTTTCCACTACACTCCATTGCTTTCCTATTTCCATCCTCTTGATGCTGGCTAACCTATCTTTCCTATCTCTAGAAACCTTCTTATCTGAATACCCAAACCCCTCTGTAAAAAGTAAACCCTTGAAATAAGAATACTTTGAGCAATAGCAGATCATTATTCAGTCTTTTAAAAGCAGCCCTTTTTAAAGAATGGGTTTGATAAACTGGGCTCCTTTCAGCAAGGCAAGGTTAGAAGACAACTACAAAAGACTCATCGTGGAAAGGGATATCCACAACCAGAGAAAGAACTACAGAGTCTGCAGATTGAAGCAAACTATTTGCTCTCTCTCGTTTATACTTTGTTTTGTTTTATCCCTTATTTTTCACTGTTCAGCCCATGGTTATAATCCTTTACAAGGTGACTAACGTTCAATGGGAAGATATTTGTAGAGCCTATACTTGATTACATGCCACTATGGGGCATCCCTGCCTGGCTCCACCACTCCACGCATGAAATTAGCTGCCCCTGACAAATGGAAGGTAGACTTAGGACCAGATTTTCATAATGTTATTGTGCCCTTTCTCCATATCAAACCCCCATGCTCCTAAGGGTAAAAACACCTGGATTGTTAAAAAAGGGGACCAAGTACTCTGGACATTCCAGGCAGAAGAGGGCTCTTGGATGAGTTCACCCTCTGCCCTGGTTTCTCTACTGGTGCACTTCTATTGTCCTAAAGTAAAATGCTTTTTCGCTTTCTGCTCTGTATTAATGGCCTAAGGGAAGGTGTGCAAGGGAACCTCGATTAGAGGAGATTGAGAACATCTTATAGTAGAAGGTCCCTTCCCCTGAAGATTTTGAGGTCAAAACACTTTCCAACCCTGAAGATTTTGAGGTCAAAACACTTCCCTGCCCCTAACTGTTGGCTTTGCATGAATGCTCAGCCCCCCTATTATATTAGTCTAGCCCTTCCCAAGGAAGTCTCCCAGGTATCCAGTTCTGAGGTGTGTGACTGGGATCAACCAAGTTCAACTCTGTGGGACATCAAGGGCTCTGGTAAACTTGTTTGGTACAAGGAGGCCTCTATGCTGATGCTGAAAATTGGTACCAGAGTCTGCTTCGGACATCCCTACAGTTGACCACTCTTATCTCTGCCTTAGCTGGACCATTACTGCTTCTTGGCCTGGCCCCCACTATAGGCCCTTGTTTGTTTTCCCACCTCTTAATCCTGTATTAACTCAGTCTAGCTTCCCCTTGTAAGGGAACCTAGGTATCAGGCCCTGCTGTACAATGTCACCAATTGTGAGTCAAGGGTTTGACTCTTGACAAAAAGAAGTGGGGATAGTTGTAACCACCATTTTTGGGAACTCTCCCCTAACTCCCTTCCCTATCAAATTCACCTAAGAAACCAGCCTAACACCTAAGACCTAGTCTGCCAGAAAGACCCTCCAAGTCAGGCCTGTCCAAACCCTCCACAAAAACCCACCAAGCAGAACACCATAGCCTCTCACCCTTACCTAGGAACCAATCAGGGGATTTTACTGTTTGGGTAACTGTCCAGTCATTAAGCAACACTATCCTTTGCTTTCTGTATTTTCTCCACTTGGTCAAGTTGTGGTTTCCACTTGGAAAAAGTTATCTTGTGGCTTTTGTCTATATAAACCCCGAGATGTATATGCTCCGGGATGCATGATTTGGGTACATGCCCCTTACAGTACCCAGGTTCATTAAACTCCACTTAAAATGATTAATGGTCTCACTTGCTGTTTCTCATTACAACAAAAAAGGGGAGTATGAAATCTGACTTGATGCTTAACATTAAAAAAAAGCCCTCGAGATCTTGGCGACTGATCCCTTTACTTCCTGACAAAGGAAGAAGAGGGAGGAGAAATGGAAGCAGTGTCAGATTTTATATTTTGGAGCTCAAATATTACTGCAGAATGTGACTGTGGCCACGAAATTAAAAGACAATTGCTCCTTGGAAGGAAAGCTATGGCCAATCTGCACAGCAGACTAAAAAGAAGAGACATCAAAGGTCTATATAGTCAAAGCTGACAAAGGTCTATATAGTCAAAGCTATGGTTTTTCCATTAGCAATGTATGACTGTGAGTTGGATATAAGGAAAGTTGAGCATTCCAAAATTAGTGCTTTCAAATTCTGATGCTGGAGAAGACTTTTCAGAGGCCCTTGGACAGCATGGAGATAAAATCAGTCAATACTTAAAGAAACTAATTCAGGCTATTCGCTGGAAGTCAAATTCTGAAGCTGAAATTTAAATACTTTGGCCACATAATGAGAAGACAGGACTCACTGGAAAAATCCTGATATTGGGAAAGATTGAAGGAAAAAGGAAAAAAGGATGGCAGAGGATAGATAGTGTCATGGAAATAATGGACATGAACTTGGACAGACTTCAAAAGACAGTGGAGGATAGAAGGGGTCACAAAGAATCAGACAGTACTGAGCAAAAACCATTACTGAAACAACTACTTTCATTTCCTAACTATGGACTACTGGCTCAAAGTTTCCTTTAACAACTTCCAAAAGGAAAGCATCTAGAATACTTGTGTAGGGCTTGTAAAAGTTCTAACAATAACCATATTGTTCTCCCTTTCACAGGACCCAAGGTATAGTTCCAATTGAGCCAAATGCCTCATCCCAGAAAGAGGAACTCCTAATAGCTAAGCATCAAATAAAATATGGCATTGTTTGGCAGTTTTTGTTGGCAACAGCTTTGTCATATTTGCCAGCTTAGAGGTAAAAAAAATTTACAAAAAAGACTAAGCTTCCTTATCCCCAAAGGGAAACATGCAGTTTAAATAACCTAGAATACATTTGGCATCACCCCCAAAGGGGAAACTGGGAGGGAAAATTACACCATTATCTATCTTCTAGCTCACATTTGAGCAGCAGTATAGAGTTCACACAGTCTACAGTTCACATTCTAATCCTCACATCACCCCCGACTCAACAATTGTTGCATTATCCCCCCTGAACCTTGGCAGCTCACCGTGGCTCTTGTCAGAAGCCACTCTCTATGGTTCCTTCCTAGTTTTTGCTTCCTATGGCTCCTCTCTCAAATTCTTTTCATTTCCAGTAGCTACCTTTTACTTCCCACATGCTCTCTGAATCCTAATGTCAGGCTCAGGGGTACAGCTTGGGTAGCCACCTATCTAGCAGGTTTCTCCCCTCCCCTAACCTCTGCTCCTTGTAGGCGTGGTCACATATAGGCTATATTGTGCCTCATTTATAAAAGTGACAAGTTTTATACATTACTGCTACCAGTTCTACAAAGTATTCACCTTGCTTGGGTAGAAAGTATTAGGGTTGCCAGTGTTTGTACAAATAAATAATAGACTCCTCTCTTCAGCAAAGTTATAGCCTATCAACTCCACAATAATTACTTCCATTCAAAAGAACATTTTCCTTAGGTGATATGTTTAACCAAAGAAGCAATTGGTTTGTATGACTACCTGTGCCCTCATTTCCCCAGGCCTGAAAAGTTAAGGCTCATAGCCAGAAGCATCCAATTCTGAGGCCTACTTCTAGGTCACCCCATGGCCTGTAGCCACTAGCTTATCATGTGTTAACCTGAAAGTTTGGTTAAAGGAAGCAAACAGGCTAGGTGATATGTAAATTCATATTGTTTGTTCCCTTAAAACTAGAGGAGGTTAGTAAGCTTGTATGTACAAGGAGCCAAAACCTAAGTTCTGACTGCCAGATCCAAGACTGACAAAGTTTTTATATGTTTTAGGATAATCCCAGGATGTCTGTGTCCCTCAGATTTATGGTCTCCATATGTTTACAAGACAATTGACAAAGGAGTGTCAGCTGGATCTCAGGATACCTGAGCTTTTCCCCCATATGGAGTATATCCCCAAGATAAGAGAAATCCCACTATTCTGATTGCAGGCATCCTGTCATAAACGGGAAGAATACCCATTGCTGTGCATATCTGGTCTTTCAAGTTACTGACACAGGAAAGGGCATTTTAGAGCAAAGCAAAGCAGTCTGGTTGCTTAGTTCAAGCTTTGGATCTTATTGAGGATCAAAAAATGATATTTAGTGATTATCACATGCTTTCCCCAGTTTGGGATGATTTAACCACTTGAACAGAGACACACTGTTGCAGGGTTATAGATTTATAGGTTGAAAGGGACCTTAGAAGCCCTCTCATTTCACAAATAAGGAAACTGAGGTGAAGAGAGGTTAAGTTATTTGCGTAAGGTCATGGAGTTAGTAAACCCCTGAGGATGGATTTGAACTCAGTTTTTTCTGACTCCAAGTCTAGTGCCTTTTCAACAATATGTCATGTTGCCTGCTTCTCTCTCTCTCTCTCTCTCTCTCTCTCTCTCTCTCTCTCTCTCTCTCTCTCTCTCTCTCTCTCTCTCTCCTCTTCAATATTCTGCTTATTTGTAGCACAAACACACCCCCTTTCCTGCTACCCTTGATGTGTGTGCACTCATTAACTTCATTGTCTTCATTAGATAGATGACTCTGTAGCCTCACCGGAATGATGATTGGTAACTGAATCCCATTAGCAATCAGTGTTTCTGAGGCTGACCCCTGCTTCCTTTTTTTGTGTGATCCATTTAAAGGATTGTAGGGTCACAAGGGAGGGGGTAGAGGTGGAAGGAAATGAAGCATCTCGGATATTTGTAGTAAGTACTCCCTGGGAGGATGATGTCAAATGAAAAAGCAACTAGCGCTACGTCCTCTTTTTGGCAATAGATGTTTGGGGGAAAAAAAGTTGGATGCTTTCAAGGAATTCCAAGAAGCTGGAATTTTATTCCTTCTTTTCCTCAGATTGTTCTGATTCTTTCAGGGCTATGAAACAAAGGGATTAAAAGGACTAGCTCTCCTGATTTCAGGAAACCTTGAAGCATATTTGGTGTAGGTGTACTTTCAAAATCCAGGGTAGTGCATTCAACAGAAGAGAATCATCACTGAGCATGTAGCCATCACCAGATAAAACATAAAAATCCCTGGGGCTTCTCTGGCTCACCAACCACACCAAAGCATTATAAATATTTTCATTGTCAAAATTCTGAGAACCAACATACAGTACAGAAGCCTGACTAGCAGTAAACCTCTCCCAACCAGATAGACATTTGTAAGGGATCGGGGTCCTTTGAATAGCTTCCTTGCAAAGTGATGGCTTGAAAATTCAAACAATGACCTGTTTCTCAGATCTATTGTTTACTTTCTCTTTTACCCTTCCTCTGCTTTCCTGCCACTGATAGTGCAATAAAGTGCCAGGCCTGGAGTTAGGGAGACTCATATTAATGAGTTCTAATCTAGTCTTACTTACTAACTGTGTGACCCTGGGCAAGTCACTTAAGCCTGTTTGCCGTCAGTTTTCTCATCTGTAAAATGAACTGGAGAAGGAAATGGCAAACCACCCTGGTATCTTTGCCAAGAAAATCCCAAATTGGATCATGAAGAGTCAGACATGACTGAAAATGACTAAACAACATTACTCTCCATTTATTCAAATCTTTATCATATTTTTCAAGGAATAGCCAGGTTGTACAAGAAGATACAGCTTCAGACTTTGTATAAATCAAGTCCTCAATTTAAATCCTTCCTCAGGCACTTAACACCTTCACACCCCTGAGCAAACATTTTACCATCTCTGGATCTCACTTTCTCTGTCTATAAAATGAGAGGATTGAACCCAATGGCCTCTACAATCTCTTCCAGCTTTAACACTATGATCTTATGACCTTTTTGAGGAAACCTAAACTAGTTCATTAGAATATCTCCCTTCTCCTAATATCCATAGCTCTTAAAGTATAAAATCTAGAGTATAAAATTGTATTATACATGGATTTCTATTGGGTCCAACAAATAATATACTTATGTGTTGAATATACTAACACAGCCATAACAAGCAAAGGAAAATCGTTTTCCATCATGATAACAATGCTCAGAGAGACCATATTTCCTCAACATCAAGGCCACCATCTATTTCCTGACTTCTGTAAGCTTACTTCTACTATGTGACATAACTGCCACCCCTAGAGATCTATTACTATATCACTTTTCCTTCATAAACCAGACATAACTGTACCCATAGTCAGAATATCTTCAGGACCTTGCCTTGTTTCCCATTTAAAAAAAAAAATCTGCTTTATTTCAGGAATTGAGGAGACTACAAAAGACACAAATAAATAATTTGGTCCATGACCACAGGTTGCTCAGGGGCTGAGAATTATAGAATCACAGATTTTGAGCAAGAAGGGAGGACCCCCTCATTTCCCAGTTTAAAATAGGATACCCAGAGAGGTCTATAAATGATTAAACTATAACAGCAAAAGACATTACACTCTCAAAATAAAAAAGTCCCAAAGTGCATTGCTATTCTTTGGTGGAAGAAGAATCAAACCACTAAAATATTCAATGCGATCTCTGTCCCTTTGTTCTCTGTCTATCCCCATTTCCTTGATTGTACTCTTATCTCCAACTTACAAAATCCCTTTTCCCCCCAAAAAAACCTTTGTTCAGATAACATTTTCCACATGAAAACTTTTAAGATTTATCCAACTGCCATCGCCCTCCCCAAAATTTTACCTTGTACCTATCTTTTTTTAAAAAAATGTGTAGATATTTATTTACATGCATGTTTTCTCCCCTAGTAGAATACAAACATCTTGAGGGAAGGGACTGTTTCATTTTTGTCTTTTTATCCTCAGAGCCTAACATAGTTGCTGACACATCTTTGTTTTTTTTCAGTCATGTCCAACTCTGTGACCTCATTTGGAGTTTTCTTAGCGAAGATAATGGAGTGGTTTGTCATTTCATTCTCCAGCTCATTTTACAGATGAGGAACCTGAGGCAAACAGGATTAAGTGACTTGCTAGTAAGTATCTGAGGCTGGATTTGAACTCTGCAAGATGAATCTTCCTAACTGTAGACCCACTTTATTCACTGAGCCACCTAACTACCCACTTTGGACACTTAGTAGGTACTTAATAAGTGTTGGGTGGTTGATTGAATTTCATGCAGTAGGTAAATGACAAAGGGAACAAAATAAGACCATATATATACAATGCCATATTGAATAATATAAGGCAAGGATACCCTTCTGCACCTTAGTTCATGAAGTCACAGATGTTATACAATCATGAGAAGCTAATGAAGTATTAAACTGACTATGGAGATGAATCTAGCCCCAATTCCTTTATAAAGTTTGAACACCCCTCAAAAGTCAAGAAGAGAACAACAATAACTGGCTGAGAAAATGAATTAACAATGATTTTGAGCATTATAAATAGTTAAGCCCTAAGGAACTCCAGTTAGTCTAGGCCCAGAACAGTTGTGGAATGAGATCCCTCCAGGGAAGGGAAAACAGAATATCTTACTCCTCCCCACCCACATAGACCATGTAGCATTGAAAAGGAGTTATGGGGTACAGTCAGGAACAGAGACATATTCTCCCAACAGATACAGATGAAGAGAGATCATGAGCCAAGGGAAGAAGCACCTTCAGAGAGGCAAGGTGTAATGGAAATGCAGATTTAAAGATCTTCCCTGCCCCTAGCTTAAGTGCACCTGGAGCTTGTGGTGGGAGGCTTGTTTTTCAGGAAAGCCCACACCTTGATACTTTGTGATTGGGCAGTGGGTCAAGGAGGTTGTTACATTCTCTGAGCCAAGAGAAGGCTATATAAGCCCTGAGGAGAGGCTTTGCTTTCGGGCTCACTTTGAGAAGTGTTGTGTGATTTGACCAGATGAGACTCTGGGAAGCCGTTGTTGAGAGCCCCCCAGCTTTGAAAACCCAAATGTTGATGCTTCCCTCTCTGGTAACTGTGATTTGGTATTGATGCATGTAATGTTGGGACAGTTTGGAAGCCTGTCTGATCTGTAAGTTCTGTAACTCTGAAGTTCGGGGTGCTGACCTTTTTCCCCTGAACTAGGTAATGTGTGTTTGTTTGATTAAAGTAAGCTTGTTAACCCATTTTGAGTTGCTTTCCTTTTGAAAAGCAGATCTAAGACCCTGTGTTGGCAGCCACCCTGGGGATGCTGGGGTGTTTGCTGCTACACAAGGTAGCCACAGAAGTAAAGTAGAGGAGTTGGGAGGGATAGGAAGCAAGAGATATGCACAAACATAAAAACAAAGATCAGGAATAGACTTTGGGAAAGTATGTGTCTATATACGTATGTCTATATGTGTATGTGCATGTATGTATCTATAGCTATAGAGAAATATATCCACACTTAATTGTAGGAGGGAAAGAGGAACAAGGAAAAAAGTACATAGCAGAGAACAAAAGAAAACTTACAAGAAAGCAAAGACAGACAGCTCTCAACATATCAGGTAGTATTTCTCATACAGGCTTTGTTGAAATGAAAATGTATGGCTACATATTTTTGAATCCTCTCTCATGTTCAACTATTCACATGACATGCTTTTTTCTTCCTTACTTTGTCTAAAGTTCCAATATTTAAGTTTATGATATGTTTTTTTTTTCTCTATGCAATATTTGTGTTCTGGTGTTTGAGTCTAAAATAACTTTTTTAAAAAAGAGAAAAAGTTAAATTTCAGTTAGAGGTTAGTGAAAATAAAATGTATTTTTCCTTGTTCAAAAAAAAAAAAAGAAACAATTTTAAGTTGCCTTTTCTATACCTGTATCTTACATGCCCTACAACCTTTGCTTGAACCCTCTCTCCCCACAGATGCTGTTTATATTTGTGGGAGAGTTCTTACACATATAAGGAAATGTAACTGTTGTTCTTGTTTTGCCATCTGAATAAATGGCTTTTTATTGTTCAATCATTTTACTCCTATCTAACTCCTCATGACCTCATTTGGAGTTTTCTTTGCAAAGATACTAGAGTGGTTTATTATTTCCTCACAATCATTTTACATATGAGGAAACTGAGGCAAATAGGGTTGACTTGGCTTTGTTAATAGATAACTGAGTCTACTGGCTGATTTTTTCATTAAATGCACACCAGTGGTAACTCTGGCCTATAGGGTTAGAGATGCAAAGAAAATAGGGTTACCCTTATAACATGAGGAAAAGACATCTTCTGGGAACCCAACCTGCAAATGTGAAAAAAAAATAATTGGAGGAGTATCATGGAGGATTTGTTTCATATGATGAGGTGTCATTTTAAATAAAGCAAAATGTAAATGCCATAGATGAGCAAGAAGGCAAGAAGACATTGATTGGGATTATCAAGGAATAGAAGGGCATAGAACAAGAAACAGGTAAGCCAACCCAACAAAAAGAATTTCTTCCCAGGAAGCTTTAGTGGAAAAGACAATGACTTCTGAGTCAGAGGTCTGATGTTTAAACCCTGCTTTTGACACTTTTTATGTATGTGACCTTGGAAAAATAATAACCTCTCTGGGCTTCAGTTTCCTCATCAACAAAATGAGCCTCTGAAGTTGGTTCCTGCTCTACTCCCACAATAGTAAGGGAAAATAACATTTTATCATTTTCACTGATTTTTCTATTGTATAAAATGTAAATTCCAGCCTTCCTTAGCTTTAGTGGCAATCAGGATAAATCACAGAGACAGTCATAGATAAATTATACTCCCAATTAATGGGGAGGAATAGTCAAAGAAAGCTTAGTAGAGGGAGTAGGTACTTGAGTTGAGACTTAAGAGCTTGGCATGGATCATCTCATTTGATTCACATAACCTGTGTAAGTGTTACTATTCCCATTTTACAGGTGAGAAACCATAGACTTATTTGTATAGAGAGAGATTAAAAGAGGGTCAAAACCCCTCAGCTAATAATATAAATTATATATCTCTGAAAGTCAACAGAAAATGGAAAAGAAAACTACCATGAAAAATTTTGACTTTCCATCATAGGCTGAAGTGAACAACATTTATTATCTCCCAAGGGTCATCAAATTGATAAGCTATTAATGGCTGGAAATTTCCCTTAGAGATATTGAAAGCATGATATTTAAGAAAGAGTACACTCTGTCTAGACCATACTCATTTTTTATTATTTTCACTAACAATACTTAATGATTTAGCAACACTTAGAATTTTCCATTGCAGCTCCACAGTGCTCACTGAAAAGGCCAGAAAAAAAAATAAAGAGCCTCCTCATCAAAATGGACGAACAGACCACCTGCTGGGTCTGAAGAAATGATCACAATGAAAATGGCTTATTTGTGGGGAAATTCCAAAGTCACTTCCTAATAAAATTTTAGAAATTTCCAAATGAAAAAAAAAATGTAACCATTCTAAGTTCTTTGGTGATTTTATTCTGTGATATATGTTCTACTATTTTTAGTTCTTGGCACTCACTGATCTTTATGGCTCCTTAATGCCCTATAAATTCACATTACCTTTTAAAAGCAGATTTGTCTACAATTCTCATTTCTACATTTTTGCCGCTATTAACTT
The DNA here is from genome assembly GCA_011680675.1 of Gymnobelideus leadbeateri. Classification (NCBI taxonomy): domain Eukaryota; kingdom Metazoa; phylum Chordata; class Mammalia; order Diprotodontia; family Petauridae; genus Gymnobelideus; species Gymnobelideus leadbeateri. The sequence goes on along the minus strand of WOXC01011128.1, from coordinate 189,320 downwards.
AATAAGTATTTGAGCTCTCTCACACACATGCTTTCTTTCATACACACACACACACACACACACACCCCACAGTTAAGTGGTTTTCAACAGCACATACACATAAATGAATAAATAAAAATGTGAATTTGTCAGCCTTACACAAGATGTAAGTTTATAAATAAGCTGTGATTTTTATTTGCTCTGATCATAAGAAATTTGCAAATCTGTCAGGTCAAAATACCCAGCACACACACAAAACATCTGTTACTTAGTGCCAATTTTATTTTTTTTCAAGAAACATTTCAATAGTATGAAGAATTGTCATTCTGTACATTTTTCTTTGATTACAGAGGGTACAGCCTACCATTATAACAGAAATAGTTAATATTACAGCAGTAGGTAGCCTAGAAACATACAGTTCCTTCTCCTTTCAGATTTTTATTTATTTGAAAAGGGTCTAAGCAGTTTGATTTATGCTAAATTCTTGAAGGAGGTGCTTAAATACACACATAGAACATAGCATATGTGGGATTTCTGGCTTGAGGACTTCATTTGCAACGATAAAAGAGATTTTTCCTTATTAAATAGATTGATTTTGCATAGCTTCTTCAAATCAAACAAGGCATCAACAAGTCTTTACTGAATGACCACTGTGTACTCAATGCCATGCTAGGAATTGTGGCAGATACAGAAAAATAAATCACAATCCATGCCCTTGAGAAATGTTCAGTCTCTTTAGGGAGATAAGAATAACTGCAGTAAATAATAAAAAACAGAATATAAGTTGTAAATTATATGAGACAGACTAAATACTTTGAGAAATCCAGAATACAGAGAAACAAATGAGGGCTAGAATAATTAGAGAAAAATTTATGTAGAAAGATCATTGAGCTAAGACTCAAGAACTTTATGTAGATTAATCATATAATAACCTGTGTGTTATTATTCCTATTTTATAAGTGAGAAAACTGGAACTGAGAAAGTTTAAATGATTTGCCCAAGGTCTTATGGCTAGTAATGGAGCCAACCAGAACTAGAATCTAAGTCCAGTTTTCTATACGACTGCCATACTAGAAGTGATGAGGCAAATAAAAAGGCCAAGTTTCCAAACCTTTGACCAAACTCTTATAAAGTTCTTTTTGCACACTAATGTGGTCATAGAAAATACAAAATGTTCCACTAGAAACAGGGAATTTTTCTTTTTTAAGGTCAGGAAGTGATGAGAGCAGGGAGAAAGGTTCATTTCACATTTACATTTACTCATGTGAACCAAAAATAATGAGGATTCAATAATGTGGTCTTTGTGTAATAATAAAATTGGAAAAAGTTAAACTTTTGTTGAAGTATAGCATAGCCACACCACTCCTCTGGCCCCAGTTGTAGGCAAACTCACATTGGTAGTGGTAGATTGAGTCCCTAGAGGGGTGGCTCATAGTTTAGCTTCTAGAGGTAACCTTGAAGGGGGCTACAGTGCCCTAAGTGGTGTCAAATCCAAATGGAAAGGAAGGAACATGCATAAGAATCCCTGCCAGGCTACATAATGAATTAAAGAACCATATGTTAACATTATTTATGTTCCATTGTATTTTTATTTTTTTTGTTAAATATTTACAAATTAAATGTTAATCTGCTATAGGCCTGAGTTGGGGAACTGACTGCACTGAGGTAGCAAGCTTGACACCCCCAATAGAGTTCACAAGTCACCACCATCTACCTCCCCTTACTGTTAATCAAAAAAGCTAACTTTTAGCAAGGGCATTTACTCAAATGGCATAGTACAAACAATAATTACAAAGCGTTTCCCCTCATATCTAGAGTGTACCCTTCTCCAAATACAAACTGAATCCAGGAGGTTAAGAGTGGGCACGAACTTAGAATAAAATGGTAATAAAACACATGTCACACCTGGCCATGGCAACTCCTAATTCTTGAACTGTAGGGTCCCACTGTCTTACATTTCTTCAGAGTTCCACTAGAAATCCTCTGTGTCTGCCATCAGTAATAGATGAATGACTGATGCTCAGTGGTGCTAGCTCCTCCCAGGGTACCATCACATCTGAGCTGGCTAAGTCAGGACACTTCCAGGCTGAGTCAAGCAGGTGGCTTGGCTACACAGCTGACTCCTACACCTGCCATACTGGACTGGGCAGGTCATTCTGCTGCCAAGCTTTCCACAGTGTATGGCTCTTTGCTGGCTGGATCAATCTGCTAGACTCCCTGGGCTCCCTCTTTGACAAGCAACTATAGCCTTAACCACCTCCAGTCCATAGCTCTTTCAAATGTAGTCTTATGATGATTTTTAGTCTAGGATTGACAAAATTCTTCTTTGACCCCCTCAGAATCACATTTCTAAGGGTTGTTAACCCAAAGCAAGAGGTAGAAGAGACCCAGTCTCTCCTATTCAATAGTCCTTCCTGATTCAGAGATGGCTTCCCTCAGTAATGGACTCTGCCTTTACTTACAGTGCTCAGACCAGTTACACCTCCCAGACTCCTTTTGGGTCTTTTGCAGAAGACTGGCTGGGCATAAAGGTATTGAAATGGTTGTAAGCTTGAGCAATTTCATTATCTTATTGGCTTCTTCATATACAATTGACCCTTTCTAAGATGTGAAGTATTTCTTGGCATCTGAAAGGCCTTCCCTTTATACACTGATGTCTTGTTTTACTCCTTCCAGAAGATCAACTTTGCTAAGACTCAACAACAGGTTGGGAAGTAAGCAGGCCAGAGAGAAAGGATGTACTTTATATAAACCAAACAAAACGAGGAAGCAATAATGTAGTTTAGGAAGACATTAAAACTACAACAACTTAAGTTTGGTAGCCATCAGAAATGGTGTAGCCTTGTGAGTTGGAGAGACACAATTTCTGGGTAATTTATCATTTTATTAATCATGCTAGCACATAATTAATAAAAGAGGTCAATCCAAAGATTCTTCACGGAACTCATTCAATGCCCTTGGAAGAGTGGGTGTTCCTAAGGGTGGCAATTGACTCTGACTCCTTAATAAGTAATGAGAGAAAATTAATATTATAATGAGAGGTGGACCTACTCTAATGAGGGACTGGGAGCCGGAGACTTTGATCTTGTTATTTGCTACCAAATGACACCCTGCCTCTAATCAATCTAATCAAGGAATTTATCCCCACCCAAACCTTAATTGAACACAGTGGGCTTCCTCACCTGGATGGGAAAAGAATGAGACTGAGGAGAAAGTTCATCTAATCTCATTATCAGCAATGTCTTTCATGCTCTGGCTTGGCCTAGTAGAGAAAAAGATTTCAGAAAGGAACAAATGCTGTGTCTCTCCAATGTTAACAATTAGTTATTTAATAATAATTTCTCTCAGCCTCCCCCCTTACCTAAAACAAGTCCCTTTCCTCTCCAATCAGCCTGGTCCCCTCACTGTTCTACAGACAAAAGAAGTTCATTCTGGCTTCTGCATAGAAGCCAAGTACTTGCAATTGCCCTCCCTTTGCTTCTCTTCCTAGCCAAGGAGGTGGAAACACCTGAATGACTCCATGAAGCCATTTTTCCAATAGCTGATCATCTCAGAAAGGGCAAAGTGTAAGTTGTCAGTCATTTAAGTTATTTCAGCAAATTCCTCACATGTGAAACTACTTATTCTGACTTCTGTTGGTCCTGACAAGTTAGAAACATAAAGAAGGGAATGCTACAGTGAGTAAAGTGCTCGATGTAGAGTCGGAAACATGTAGTTTCTACCTGACACAAGCTATGTGACTGACCATGGACAAATAGGAAGGTGAGGGAAGAAGCATTTATATAGAACCTATAGGACATGGAGTCCTCATTTTACAATTGAGGAGACTTAAGCAAACAGAAGTTAAGTTTCTTGTCCAGAGTCCTCCTGTCAAAGTTCTACTAGGGCAGCTAGGTGGTGCAGTTGATAGATGATCCAAGCCTGGGGTCAGGAAGGCTCATCTTCCTGAGAGCAAATCTGGCCTCAGACATTTACTTTTTGTGTGACCTTGGGCAAGTCATTTAACCCTGTTTGCCTTAATTCTTCATCTGTAAAATTAACTGGAGGAGGAAACACCAAACCAAAGAAAAACCCCAAATTTGTCAAGAAAGACCTCAAATTGGATCACAAAGAGTCCAACAACTGAAATGACTTAACAACAACGAATCAGATTCTACTGCTTTCTGCAGGTTCCTTGAGTATTCTAACCTTATTTATTTGGACATCTTTAAACTACTCTTGAAGAGGCTACCCATAAAGAGGGTTAGGGTTGCTCTGGAAACCCCAAAATACCAACACATTGGGTCCTGCCAAATGAATTCAATGCAAGTCTTCTCAGCCAAAGAAAAGTAAAGTTTATTAAAAGTTCGTTTGTATTGGACACAGAGTAAGCCTGTGCTAGGTCATTTTATGGCACTCTCACAAACATGGAGACAAGATGGGGTCTTATATACAGAAGGTTGTGGGAGAACTCTAGGGATGGTCTAGGAGAGGAGTTTGGAGAGGGTCTTCAGGAGGAGTTAATGAGGTCAATAAGTGATTAAGGGTGGGAAGTTGCTGGAGACTACCTGGAGACTGCAGACTATGGTGGGCTAGGCCAGTTCAAGGGTGGATTGATATTTTGATAGGCTCAAGGGTGAGAAGTCTAGTAACACAGGTTTGGGCCCAGCCACAATATAAGGCTTATGGCCTCATGTAAATGCCTCATCAAGTGGGACGATTTAATCAGAGTTCATGGGGGGTTCCCAGAGCCTGTACCTCAAGGACTCAAGGAGAGGTCAAGGGGGCTCCCAGAGCCCATACCTCATCACTCTGAATCTGAGGGTCCTTTTCAATTCTTCAAGGATCTATAAAAAGAAAGAAGTATGGTTTAGTGAAAAGAGTGTGAGATTTGTAATTAGAGGACCTGTTTTTTGAGTCACACCCCAGATGTATGACCTCATACAAGGCAGTTCACCTTTCTCCACCTCATTTACCTCATCCATCCAGAAAGTGAGAGGCTAAACTCTGTGGCCTTTAGAATCTCTGCCATTACCAGATACATCAGGTTTCTCCTTCCATAATCCTGTCATCCGAGAGACTCTAGTTACAATTCCTTCCTCTTTCCTTTAACAAATTTCAACAACAGTCCAATATTTAATGTTCCCTAACACAAAGATGCAGAAGAAAATAGTGGTGTCTCTGCAGCAAATCTCAGTGTACTCTGTGTCATCCCCACAGTATTGGGAAACAAATGGCATACTCAGCTTTCTTGATGAAACCTCAGAAATGCCATGAAAATGACTTGATTCACCAACTAGCTTCAATTCTATTTTATTCTATTTAACAAACATTTTTAAAGTGACTAATATGAACTGAAGATACAAGGACAAAAATTAAATTGTCCCTGCCCTCAAAGAGCTTACATTCTGCTGGGTACACCAAATCTTCAGGTTCAACCTCTGTGCCGGATCAGTTGCTTTGTTTATATCTTTCTCTGTCCATGTCTCTTTTTCTATCATCACTTACCCCCATCTCAGCCAGATTGACTTTCATTTGATTTTAATAACCTAAAGCTTGAGATGCATTTCTTCTTTAAAAGAAAAAAAAAGCTTTCTCCAAACACCTGACAGTAAAGTGTACACACAAAACTGTGTTCACTCTCTCCCTCTCTGTCATTATGGTCCTTGCAGATAATCAATAGAGAGAGAGGAAAACATAGCCCTGTCACAGGCAGTCAATAGCAGTTGTCGCGACTCATGCAAAGTGCGTCACTAACAAGGAGAAATGCCAAGGAGATGATTAAAAAGAAGAGAAAGTAAATGAAGTGACCCACAACCAGCAAGTGAACATGACTCAGTGAGCAGTGAAAATCAATGATGTGCAAAAAGTCCATTTATACCAGCGATCGTTTCAGCTATGTTCCTTCATTTACTTTCATTCCTTATTGGAGGTACCAGGCAAAGGCCCTAGTCAAACCCCCAAAATCCTCATGATGCTCGTTTTTCCCCACCTTATCCCCCCTCAAAAAAAAATCCTTTGGGTGGCTTTGGGGAATTTCCTTTACAATGTTCTAAGAATTGTGGAGATTATACATGGTGAAAAAATGCACCACTACAATTCAAGCAACCAACATTAAATGCACATCCATTATGTATAAAGGCAGTATGATTTAATGAACAGAAAAATGGTCTTGACACCTTGGAGGGCCTGGGTTCAAGTCCTACTACTGATACATACTGACTCTGGGACTTTGAGCAAGTCAGTTAATCTTTCATTTCCCTAGACATTCTCTAAGAATATAAATCTTGGGGCAGCTAGGTGGTGAATAGAGCACAGACCCTGAACTCAGGAGGACCTGAGTTCAAATCCAGCCTCAGACACTTGACACACTTACTTAGCTGTGTGACCTTGGGCAAGTCACTTAACCCCAATTGCCCTGCCCTCCCCCCTTAAAGAAAAAGAGAATATAAGTCATCACAGGTACCAATCTGCATTAGTAGAGGTAGTTAAGTCATTGCTTTGGAGGGCTCCCTCATTTTATACTTGTGAAATCTGAGATCTGATATGCAAAAAGAAAAAAAAAGAAACTAGGAATTAGAGAATTGGGGAGAAACAAAAGGGACATAAGAAATGACTGTCACCTTCCTGGAACTTACAACAATCATGTGTGTGTGTGTGTGTGTGTGTGTGTGTGTGTGTGTGTGTGTGTGTATTGGGGGATGGAGAATGACACAAACACAGATTGATATAATTCACAATATTACAATTTTTTAAAAAAAATTCTGTTGAACTTGGGAACCCCTATCAACACAATGATCAATAATGAATTCAAAGGATTCATGATGAAACATGCTATCCACTTCCAGCTAGAGAACTGATGGACTTAGAACACAGACTGAGGTGTGTTTTTTCTCTCTTTTTTTCTTTCCTTTTCTCTCTTTTTTTTCCCATTAACCATAAAGTAGGGATTTATTTTTCATGACCATGTAATGGGTTTCATTTGTTCTCCCCTTTTGGCGAGAGAGGGAGAGAACTCCAAACTGAAAATAAAATAAAATTGAATTTTTAAGATAAAATAAAAGCAAATTCTTTAGAGAGATACAAAACAAAGTGCTATGTGACATTTGAGGCTAAAGATTATCACAGTTGGGGGAACAAAGAATACTCCATGGAGAAGGTGGCCTTTGGATTAGACTTTAAAACAAATCTCCCAAATATCAAAAGAAAACAGGTTTTCAAAACAGGTCAAATGTCAAAACAAGTTCTTTCTTCTTTTGCAAAGGATGAACATGTTATCATGTGAGATTCTCTTGACTAGGTTAAAAGTTGAGAAAGGTCGAGAAATATGAGACTAAGAAAAGACCATTGAATTTAGTCATCAAGAGATCATTAGATATTTGAGAAAGTAATTTCAGTTTAATGGTGATTACAAGATGATGAGGAATGAGTGAGTGGTGAAAAATGGGAAATACTAAGGGGGAAAAGGAGAATAAATATAGTGTGAGGGAATGGCCAGGTCAAGGAGAGAATTGTTAAGGATAGAAAAAATCTGAATATACTTGTAAGCATCAAGAACAGAGTAAATAGTGTTTGAAAATGTAAGACAGAGGAAATGTCCAATAAAGACAGGAGGTAGGGGCAGCTAGGTGGCACAATGAATAGAGCACTAGCCCTGGAGTCAGGAGGACCTAAGTTCAAATCCAGCCTCAGACACTTAACACAAAAACTAGCCATGTGACCTTGGGCAAGTTACTTAACCCCAATTGCCCTCCAAAAACAAAAAGCAAAGAAATAAAAATAGATAGGAGGTGATATAATCAGGGGTATATGTTTAAGAGTTAGCCTAGTGGTTCTCTTAAGACAGAAAGAATTAGAGGGTACAATAAATAGATATGTTAACCTTCCCTCAGGAAAACCTGAGTTTGAATCTTGCCTTAGACTCTTAGTGTCTATGTGATATTAGGCAAGTCACTTAACCTCTCTGTTTCCTCATCTGTAAAATGAGGGAGTTGCATTCATTATCTTTTATGGTCCTTTCCAGTGTTAAATCTATGATCTTATGAGATGAGCAAAAAAGGAAAAGATGGATAAAAGTGTAGAGAAATTTGAGTTTAAAGGGGAAGCTAGGTGACACAGTGGATAGAGCACTGGCCCTGGAGTCAAGAGGACCTGAGTTCAAATACAGCCTCAGACACTTAATATTTACTAGCCATGTTCCCCTTTGTAAGTCACTTAACCCCAATTGCCTTCTCTTCCCTCCTCTCCAAAAAAAAGCAAAAAAAATTTTTTAAAGAAATTTGAGTTTTGAAAGAGGGGAGATAAGGGAATTTATAGCAGATAACTGATTTTCTCAGTAAAGTAGGGAGCAAAATTATATGGAAGGTGATATTTGGTTAGGTTTTTGGTAGGTATTAAACTGGAGAAGTACAAGGAATAGAAGGGAAAGGAAGAAAGGGAGTTAAGATAATGCCTTATTTAACTATCTAACTATAACATCAAGACTATGAAAAGAGTCAAGTGAAGCCATGAACAGGAAAGGGCTCAGGGACCAGAAGTCTCAGTAAAAGCAGATTTACTAGGAGTAAAGTAGTGAAAGAGGTGAAAATAGGGAAATGTTATTAAGGAAGGGAATTCTTTAATTCAACATCATTGAAAGCAGAAGCATTTGGGGTGATAGTAAAGTATAAAATGGTACCACCCCTTAGAGTGCCTGAAGTAGTATAAAGGTAGTGATTATGAAAGGTGATTTAGAGGAGGCCAGGATATTCAGGATGAATACACAAGAATATGTGAGCTGATTCTGTGAGGGGTATATATTAAAACAACAAGACTTTAGAACAGCCTAAGGACCTCCTCTTCAAAACATGGAATGTTTCTAAATGGTCACGGCAGAGAGAGAATCTCCAAGAGGCAGGGTGGCACAAAAACTATGCCAACTCTTACCTTAAGTGAAGAAGATTGAGAAAGCGATGTTTTCATGAAAACCAGAAGGAAAGTATTTGCAAGGAAGAAATGAAAGTAATAATAGGAAAACAGGATCACAGATTTAGAACTGGAAGGGACCTTAGCTACCAACTACATGAACCCCTTTGTTTTACAGATGAGGAAAAAAGTTCAGAGAAATGATTTACCCCAGGTAATAAGTGACAGAGGCAGAATTTGAACTCAGGTCCTCTGACTCCAAAGGGAATGATCTTTCTACAATTGAACATGAGTTTCAGAGAATATAGTAGAAGAGGCAGACAGAGAAAGATGGGGACATGCAAATACTAGAGCCACACAGATGGGAATGGAAGGTAGCAGTAGCTGAATAGACAGTAGCTCTGAATCACATAAATTAGAGGTAGGAATGTGTTAGCCACAGATCAGGGGAAGCATAAACTATGCATGAGTTTATAGACTAAGTTGGCACCTAGGGTTTAATTAGATGCTTATGCAAATGTGCCTTTTAATACTAACATCTCCATAACTGAGTCCTCTCAGTGGACTCAGATTGGGATTGGGGGGATGTGAGTGCAAGGCTAATAACAGTGAGAAAGGCCATCTTATGAAAATAAGCATCTTAAAATAGATAACATATGTGGATAGCACAATCACATAGAGTCTCTTTGCACAGACATAGCCTTTGATTCATTTTCTTATTCACAAGAGAAAGGATAACAAAAAAGAAAATAGATTAATTAGAAGATAGTATAATTTTTGTTATGGTGTGAGTGAAAATAAAGGGACTACTATTATAAAGAATTATTGCTATATGATCACCTGTATCTCTGCCTGTTACTATCCCAGACTTTAAGGTCCAGCTCAAGGCTTGCTCCTTCACAAAACCATAAACCACATTGATCTCTCACTTCTCTGAAGTCTAAGAAGTATAGCCCATCCCACTCATTTGGTACTTTTTTTTTAATTTTGTATTTTGTTTCTTTGAAAAGGAGTTTCCAGACCTGTGATTTTATACTTGTGAGAAACAACTGGAATGGAAACTCCTTCCACTAACTCATCTATAACTTACAATATTAGCAATTTAGTCTGGAACACAGAGGCTGAATCACTTGTCTGGGCACATAGCTAGTTTCTGCTAGAGGCAGATTTGAACTGAGGTCTTCCTGAATCTCTATCCACTATGGAACACTACATCTTTCTACTTACCTAAAGCCTTATTTTCTCCTGTTTCAGTGCTTCATCCCCTCTCCTTACTCCCCCAACAGTAATCTTCCTGAAGGCAAGAACCATGTGTCATGCTTCTTGGCGCATTACTCTAATGAACATTCAAGAGATGAGAGCCAATTGATGAAGAATCATACGTGTTGTGACAATTAATTATAATTCCTAACACTTTAAATTACAGTCTAGCATCTCCCCATCTCATATTCTTCATCACATTGGGATTTCTATTAATTACCATCTCATTTGTGAGCACCCCAGGAATGTTTAATGACTTCAGTTTTGACTAATGCAGTCTTTCAAATGTTAGATGGAATACTGTTCAAAACTCCCATCCAAATGTATTTAACCTTTCTTTGCAATACAGTACATTGTTATTTTATCAGATCACCAATTCATTTTCAAAAAATCCATAGACCTTATTTGGGGAATAAGAATTCTCATAAACATGAATAAGATGATGTCAGCTTGATCTGTAATTGCTTTAAAACCCACAAGTTCTCAGAAAGTGACTTTTAATACAGTGAAGCACTCTGGATTTTCCATAATGCTCACTTAGGAGAGAGATATTAGATCAGCCTTGAAAACAAAGCACTGACCAGAAACCAGAACAAACTTAATGAAAAAGAAGCCATCTAGCCTCAGTGAAACATAGGTCACCCTCTCCTCTTTAGACCTCTTTTGTTTGGTTTTGATGGGAATGTGTCTAAGGAGGGAAACACCCAATTTTTAGCAGAGCCATCTGGTTTTTTTCATCTGCTTTTATATAAAGTAGCAAAGGTAGGAGAGCAAATGGTCTAACATAGATGGATTCCACTGAAATTTTGCAATGGGCTAGACCTGGTGGGGAGGGGAAAGGGGGCTGAAAGAAGGAAGGGAAAGGGAGAACTTAATGCTCTTTGAAAAATATTTGCAAAGCTGAATTTGATTAATGTTGCTGGAGTAGTGATTTCTAATCCTGGTTTTGTGATATCCCAGGGTATCTCTAATTATCTTAAAATGTATCACAAAATTCCCAATTAGATTTTAAAACAAAAAAAATTTTAATTTTAATTTACTTAAATCTGAAAAGCAAATTGGGAGTCACCAAATGAAACAAGCCACAGCTCTAAAAATGTTGAGAATCATTGCTAGGTGTTAAAGTCACTCAATATTTATCTACTGTGTGCAGGGCACTGTTCCAAGTGTGGTGGGGGGGATATACAGACATATCTATGTTCCTGAAGATAAGGGTAATTTAAGTGAAAGGAGGGGTGGCAGCCCTCTGTAAAAGAGATCACTTTTATAGATCAGGGTATTTCCTGAAGTTATTATAGCCAGGTGAATTCTCTCTTAGGACTGTCTAAAAGAAGAGCTAGCAACATTTCCAAAGTGACATGACAAAATTAGTATGAGAGATGGGTGGGTGGGAGGAAGGCCTCATACTCTTGGGATAAAGTTTGCAGTTGACTCTTTGGTACAAGGGTTAAGTGGTATAGGAAAACATCAGTAGTAAATAACTTGAAAGATTGGCATACGAGGCTTTCATTTACATGCCAATGACAATTTGTACAGGTTCAATTTTGCCACCCATTACTAATGAACTGATCTGATCTGATCATGTCACTCCCCTATTTAAAGTCTTATGAGTTAAAATTATCACTTTTCCATGTAGGAATGTAAATAGTTCAACTTTAATAAGTTCCTTATGACTACTTTTTCCTGTTTACCATCTCATGCTTCTCTTGCTTCTTGTATTTAAAAATCAAATTTTCTGTTCAGCTCTAGTTTTTTCATCAAGAATGCTTGAAAGCCCTCTATTTCATTGAATGATCATATTTCTCCCTATAGCATTATACTAAATTTTGCTGGGTTGGTGATTCTTGGTTTTAGTCCTAGTTCCTTTGACCTCCAGAATATCATATTCCAAGCCCTTCAAAGCCTTAATGTAGAAGCTGCTAGATGTTGTGTTAGCCTGATGATGCTTCCACAATACTCAAATTGTTTCTTCCTGACTGCTAGCAGTATTTTCTCCTTGACCTGGGAACTCTGAAATTTGACTATAATATTCCTGGAAGTTTTCTTTTGGGGATCTTTTTCAAGAGGTGATCAGTGAATTCTTTCAATTTCTATTTTGCTCTCTGGTTCTAGAATATCAGGCAATTTTGCTTGATAATTTCTTGAAAGATGGTGTCTAGGTTATTTTTTTGATCATGGTTTTCAGGTAGTCCATTTTAATTTTTAAATGATCTCTCCTGGATCTATTTTCCAGGTCAGTGGTTTTTTCCAATGAGATATTTCACATTACCTTCTGTTTTTTCATCTGTTTGGATCTGTTTTATAGTATCTTGATTTCTCCTAAAGTCATTAGCTTTCAATTGCTCCAATCTCATTTTGAAGGAATTATTCTCCTTAGTGACTTTATGAAATTCCTTTTCCATCTGGTAAATTCAGCTTTTTAAAGCATTCTTCACCTCATTGGCTTTTTGGGCCTCCTTTGCCATTTGAATTAATCTATTTTTTAAGGTGTTATTTTCTTTGGTGTATTTTTGGGTCTCCTTTAGCAGGCTGTTAACTTGCTTTTCATGATTTTCTTGCATCTTTCTCATTTCTCTTGCCAATTTTTCTTCCACTTCTCTTACTTGATTTTCAAAATCCTTCTTGAGTTCCTCCATGGCATGTAAGCAGTTCATATTTTTCTTGGAGGCTTTTGATGCAGTCAGAAGACTTTGATGTCTTCCTCCGACTCCATGCCTTGATCCTTTGTATCTCCAAAACAGGATTCTATCATCTGTTTGTGCTTCTGTTGTTTGCTCATATTGGCAGCCAATTTCTTGACTTTTGAGCTCTTTGCCACAGTAGAACTCTGCTTCCAGAATGGAGAGACCTTTGTCTCAAACTGCCAGGGTTTTTGCAGCTGCTGGAGTTATTAGATGGGCACCCTCTCTATAGCCCTGGCATGCTCTGTTTCACTGGTCACACACCCCAGGACCACCACTCAAGACTGTGATCCAGATCCAAGTAGGTCAAAACAAGAGCGCTTAGCCTCTGAATGGTCGCTTGGTCCCCCTACAATCTGCAAGCCAGGAGCTCTGGAAGCAGCCATGGGGCAGCAGCTGTACCTCCACTTCTGGTTCGGGGTGTAGCAGCCTGACCGCACTCTTCTATCCTCCCCTGGACCAACCAAGTTCCAAACTAACCTTTTACTTTGTCTTTGGCATTTATGGCTTGAGAAGTCTGGAAACTGTTACAGATGCTAGTGATTTACTTTCATGAAGTCTGTTCTAGCTGCCTCTAGTTGGGGCCACCCTAGAGCTAAAACCATGGCTCAGTTGGGACTGCCTTCAGCTCTCAGCATGCTACAATGGACCCTTCCTGCCAGCCTTCCAGTCTTCCTTAAGTGGGAGATTTGTTTCTCTCTGTCACTTTGTGGGTTCTGTAGCTCTAAAGTTTGTTTAGAGTCATTTTTTACATGTTTTGGAGGAGATGGAAGCCGGAGCTGCGTGGAAGTCCTGTTTCTACTTTTCCATCTTGGCTCCGCCCCTACTGTATTTCTTTTTGAATATGTTGCATCCCCTTGGCAAAAGGTAAGTTCCCCTTGTCAAGACACAAGTCTTCATTGAACTTGATCACAGGGGTGAGGAACCTGCAACCTTGAGACCACATGTGGCTTTCTATGTCCTCAATTGCAGCCCTTTGACTGAATCCAAACCTCACAGAACAAATCCACTTAATAAAACTATTTGTTTTGTAAAACTTGGACTCAGTCAAAAGACCACACCCAAGAACCAAGAAGGCCCCATTGGCCTCAAGGCCCCAAGTTCCCCACCCCTGCTCTAGCACAATATCTGGCACATACTACCTAATGTTTATCAAATGAGATTGAAAGGAACAGAACAAAATGAAATAATATTATCTTAATGGCTCTGCACATTGTCAGATCTGGCTGGAAAAAAAAATTCCACCCATCAATCCGTAGAGTTCACTGATAGGCACAATCTTTTGCCTTAAAATTTGAGGTACTATTTGAAGAGACTAAAGTTGCTGGCCATTTTGTCTCTTATGATCATATTTTCCCCATGACTTCTAGAATTAATCAATGCAATTTGAAGCTGAGACTGTGTTTCAAAGATCATTGAAGAATCATCATTCAAAACATCCTAAGCATTATTGACCCACTTCAACTCAACATTCATCAACTGTTAGAAAATTCAATTTTAACTCAGTAAATGAACACTTTTAAGTGCCTACTATGTGCCAGCCTCTTCACCCTGGGAATACAAAGAAAGGTTTTGTCTAATGGAAACTATTCCAAAATTTCTCTTCCTTTCACACTTTCCACACATCTTCCTTCCCCTATCCTCTTTGCTGAGGACCTTGTCTCAGACTTTACCAAAACATTTAGGTCATTTCCTATGAACTCCTTCCTCTTTATTTCAAAATTCCTTCACACCATCCCCTACAATATCCTCCTTTGCTCCTGTTGCTGATGAAAAGGTAGATTTTCTAAGGTCAACACTTGATCTCCTCACTTCCAGTCTTCTCCAACTCTGTAAGAATTCTATAGGAGAAGAAATAGGTAAAGGAAGAGAAGGAGAATGAGGAGGAGAAGAAGGAAGAGGAGGAAGAAGAAGAGAAAGAGAAGAGGAGGAGAAGGAGGAGAATGAGGACAATAACAATAGGTAGCATTAACATAACACTTTGAGGTTTTCAGTGTTTTTCTATGTTATTTCATTCAATATGTTTCATTCTATATGTTATTTCACTTAAGCCTCACAACAACCCTGGGAGGTAGGTACTATACTCATTTTCCAGATGAGGAAACTGAGGATCAAAAAGGTTAAGTGACTTGCCCAGGATCAGAGTTAATAAATATCTGAGGCAGGATTCACACTTGGTTCTTACAATCTCAAAGTCCAGAGTCCTCTGCACTCTGACACCTAAACTGGACATTCCAGTCACCATCTCTGAAACCTCAGAAATAGTAAATTTAAATTTGGAAACAGTTCTCCATTCTCTGTTGCTCTGAAGTAGGATTAGGGAGGGAGTGGGGCACTAGAGGTATAATCTGCAAGGAGACAGATTTTAGCTGAATGGAAGGAGCTATTGAGAAGAAAACTGACTTAGAGCTGACTGACCTCTGACACATGTTAGCCATGTAATGGTGAAGAAAACAAAGCTCATCACACCCTAGGCCTGTGTTGTCCCCAGCAACTAGCAGTTTAGTATGTAATAAATAGGTGCTTAAAAAAATGCTTGTGGATGATTGATTGATTGATTGATTGATAGTTAGCCTAAGAGAGTTCTATAGTAGTAAACATCACTTCAATGCCAATAGACTATTTTTTTTTTTTTTAGAAATAATATCACACCATTAAAGAAAAGCTCATCAACGACCATGGCAAAAGGAAGAAACCTTCTATACAATTACAAATCATGAATTTGTAGTTGATTACATTACTGAGTTCTTGAACTTTAGGCTTGTCTCCTCCACGGCTTCCTTTTTCTTCTTCTTGCCCCTTAACTATGTATATTCCAAAAGTCTGCCATAGTCCCAGTACTCCTTTCTCTCTTCACACTAAACATTGCTGGTTTTAGTCACTCCCATGACTTCAGTAATAACTTTCATGTCAATAACTCTTAAATCTACTTCCTCAGTTTCTCCCCTAAACTCCAGCCTGGCATCTCCAGCTTTCTGCTAGAAATCGCCATCCAATTGTCACATTAATATCTGAACCTCAAAAAGCCTAAAATTATATTTCCCCTGAAAAATGTGGCCCCTCCTAAATTCCCTATTTTTTTTTGATGGCCATTCTCCTAGCCATATAAACTCAAAACCTGGGAATCAGTTTTGACTCTTCCTTCTTCCTTACCTCTTATAGCCAGTCAGTTGTGATTTTCTTTATTAATTATAGATTTATATTATTCTATATAACATATATCTTTCTCCTCTTTTCCACTTTATTCACCAACTTTGATTCACAATCTTATTACCTGATTTCTTATTACTTCATTCCTTATTCAACTGTAATAATAGATGGTTTCATCCTCAAGACTCTCCTCCATTTGATCTATCCTTTATATCATCACCAAAGTAATCTTCCTAATGCAAAGATCTAATCATTTCATTTTCTTACCAATATCATATCATTATCTAATATCATATCATTATCTAATATCATATCATTTTCTTACCAATATCATATCATTTTCTAATATCTAATATCATATCTAATCATATCATTTTCTTACTGCCTATAGAATAAAATATAAACTCCTTAGCCTGATTTTCAAGGCCTTCCAAAATCTCTCACCAACAGATTTCCAACACAATTTCTACACTACTGCCCTTCACTCAATATGAGTTTGAATTAGAGAGTGTCCTACTCTCTGTCACCTCCATGTATTTGCACAAACTATCCCTTGTGCCTAGAAATGGCACATCAACCACCTGTTAAAATTATTTTCTTCCTTCAAAGGTTCTGAGTTCTTCATGAGGCTTTCTCTGATTGCTACCTTGTTGCCCTAACTAGAAGTGGTACTTCCTTCCCTAAATTCTTCATACTCCCCTTTCTTATCTCTTCTATTCACTAATTTCAGTCCAAAATGTGATACAGTTATTAGTGTATCATACAAAAATATGTACATTTACATATAGTTTATCTATAATTATATGTGTGTATATAGTACATATATACACATATACACACACACGTGTATGTGTTTATCATAAAGCTTGACATCTTGTGGTCAAACTGTATCTCTCCATCATAAGTTAACAGCTTCAACTTTGTGATTGTGTCCTTCCTTTTCTCTGAAAGAGTGTTTACGCTTAACTCTAGGATAAAATTTAAGTTTTCTTTATAGTCTCTCAAAATCAGTTGACAAGTGGAGTGATTTTGATGTCCAGCATCATTTGTTCAGACATCTACCTGCCATTGATTCACATTACTGCAACATCATTCAATCCAAAAATGTCTACAAACTCAGAATAGCTTCCTTTAATGTCAACCCAGTTTTGTGTCTTTTCATGGCATCAGTTCAATTTGAACCATCAGTAAGAACATTTCCCTGGAATTTCTAGCTTACATGTGAATTCTGTCCTGTCCAGTTTGACATACTTAGGAAAAGTGCTATGGTGCTGCAAGAGAGGACTCTTGTTTAGTATGTTAACTTAAAATAATAGCATTAATTAATATTTGGTCAAGTGCTGGCTACAGTGGCTATCTCTGATGTCTTATGACAGATATTGCCCAACAGTAAGGCCTCCTATATAGTCTTCCTTCTCCCCCATCCACGTTTTTGGACTCTGAACTCCAGGGCAGATAACTTAAATGCCATATCTTTGTAATTATAATCCAACCCCCAACCAAGTTTAGGTGGGGGAGGAGCAGCCCTCTGCTGCCCTGAGAATGAAATTCTGTATTGGTGAGGTGAATGCCGACATGACATTGAATAAAGGGCAGAGTTGGTGCAAGGTCTTTAGAGAAGAGTGACATTCTTGAATCAGGCTTTGAAAGATTCTTGGGGATTGACTTGAAACTTGAGGAGAGGGAAAGATGAATTATAAAAGGCAGAAATGTAAGCAAAAACAAGTCTTCAACATGTCCCTGATTTCCAGTTTGCTTCTCCAGAGACTTTGAGGAATTTCCCTTCCGGTGAGATTGAGGCCTTTTGCTTGGTTGGGATGAGATGAAGATCCCATCTGAAGAGCACATTCACTCCCTTACATATTCAAATTTATATAACTTCTCTAGTTTCTACTCACTATTTACTTGGATAAATGGGTTTACTCACATGTTTGATAATCCTTTATGTAACTAGCATTTTTTAGAAAGTGGCAAAATCAGTGAATGTAAGTTTAAGATACCCCCCCCCTTTAAGGAATAGTGATGAGAAAAATTAGCAGGGTATTCTTGTTTGTTTTTGCTTTAGGGGAGAAGATAGATGTAATTCTCGTTCCATACCCTTTTCTCTCAGAGGAGAACACAGTGGTCAGTTTCATGGTCCTTTCTCTTACTCCTCTCAAAGCAAGAATAGCAGCCTTTCTTAGAGATGAGTGGGTAATGTTCCACATATCTCTATATGGCTCCTTGTAAACCACTTAACAATATGTTTAAACATATTTTGTGCATATGTGTGTATGTATATACATATATATATGTATCTTACACATATAGAACACACTATATAAGTATACCATCTCAACTATTTGGGTTAACTTATTGGAAACAATTTCCCTAGTGAAAATAATGAGCATCATGTTAAGCAAAACCATTGCCCTGCCCCTTGCCAAAATTATGACTGTGATGCATAAAGACAAAAGAAACTAAGATTGTTTTCCCTTCTCTGTGTAAAAGCAAATAAACATTAAGGAGTGAGCTGCCCTGTTGCATAGGAAATGGAGGATGCCATGTATCAATGGGGAGGAGAAGTAGAATACTCAGAGGAACCAGTCTATGCCAAGTCTAAGGGCAGCCTTTATGGCAGACCATCATTAACTCCATCCTTCTTCCTACTGAGACCTGAAGTCCTATATACTCAAGGTCCTAAACCCTAACCCTTTCCATGAGGCCTGATAGCTCAACCACAAGTGACTGAAACATGGTTATATCATTTGCTCTGAATACCTTTTCACTCTTCCTGTTTCCTATGGCCAATCATGGTCTTTCCCAGCTAGTACCTCAAGAACCAGGTGTGCCTGCCCCCATTTCATAATTTCACAAATTAATTATCAATTCAATGGAAAATGATACCTATTTAAAGAAAACACCAAGAGAATGATACAAACAAATGAATTTGTGCCGACAGGGCTTAGTTTGCAGATTTGTCTTAAAATGAGCATTCTCAGAGATAATAATCCTAATTTTACCTTTACAGAGAATCATTAAAGGATATAAAAACCAAGGACACATTATAAATTGATCCCAGTAACAGTTGTAGTCAGAAGACAGACTCCCCATGTCTCTCCCTCACATCCTTTATACTAACAACATTAGCCCAAACAAATAAAGAGAATCTCACCAGCTCAGAGGAACAACAATCCTCCCCTCTCAAGATGACTGCTTTTACTCCCCCAAATGGAATGCTTCATTTGCCTAGGAGTCACATGTGCATTTGTCAAAACATGGTTTGACAGTCAGACTGGGAGCTTCATGTCTCTAGGCTGCACTCCCTTTCCTTTTTTATATATTTCTATTCCTGGGTGTTTCCTTCCTTCAGCCTTATTTCCCTTCCAATTGCCATTGGGCTCCTTCCTTCATTCTAGGTCTATGTACAATAATTGAGCCTTAGAGGGGGCAGAACTCAGAATCAGGACCTGGTCAAAGCTCACTACAATAATATAATGGCAAGAGGTGAACTGTGTGATGAACACTAAATGTGCTATAGGTATTCAGGGTTCTGAAAGGAGAATTACGTCTTAAGCACAGACTGAGGTACTTCATCAAAAAGGAAATCTTGAGCTAGGCCTTGGAGATTTGGGGTGAGAAGAGAGAAGGAATGGAAAAGGCATTATTGCAGGTGGTAGAATGGCATAAGCAAAGAGGTACAGAGGCAGATAGGGCCTGGGAAAAGGAGTTTGCAATGGTGAGTAGACATGAGATCAAATTCAGCTTCAGACACTTACTAGCTGTGTCCCCCCAAGTAAGACATTTAAACCTTTTTGCCTCAGTTTCCTCATCTGTAAGATTAGCTTAAGAATGAAATGGCAAATCACTCCAGTTTCCTTACAAAGAAAACCTCAAATGGGGTCATGAAGTTTCAGACATAACCAAAACAAATGAACAAGCAAGGAAATGGTGAGTAACCCTAGTCCATATCATTTCCTAAGGAAAAATAAACAGGTGGATACATTCAATGTTAAAACACAGAAAGGGTCTACTCACCATTGTGGCACCTGCAAGTAAATCCCACATCATTAGGATTACGGACCAGGCAAAATGTGAATTATGCTACCCTCCAAAACTGCACTGTTTCAGGATGACTATTAGATGATCCTGAACAATTGTCCTCTGGGGATGAGGTTAGCTGTAAGGCATAAGTTGTTGTGTTGTTGTGTTTGTCCTTCACTTTCAAAGAGGACCAGGGCATCAGGTAAATGATGCCATGACTTAGAGTTGAATTTTATTTGAGTGAAGGAGGTCTGTGCAAGGTCAACAGCCTTACTGTCTCCTCTAGAGCCACCTGAATCCAGTGACCTGATATTCCTCAAGACAACTGGAGTTGACCCAGAATGCATTGGGACACCCTGGCCTTTTAGGCATTTTCAGGTACTTATTCAGAGTGAGGTAAGCCCATTCAGTATATAGGCCTCTTTAAGAAGTGGCCTCTTTAGGGGAGAAGCCAAAATGGAGGCACAGAAGCAGGAAAACTCCCTGCATTCCCCCCATAACCACCTCAAAGACCTATAAAAATTACTCGAAACAAACTTTAGGGCAAACAAACCCACAAAGGGACAAAGAGAAAAAATCTCCCACTGAAGACATCCTGAAAGGCTGGCAGGAAGGGTCTATCATGGCACACTGGGAGCAGCCCAGCCGCTCGAGTCAATCTGTGGTTTTAGCCTCAGGGAGGCCTGACCAGCTGTGGCTAGAGGGAAGTCTGGAGAGTAGATCACCAGCAGCTTTGGCTGTTTGAAGAATTATCAACTCGTAGATGCCAAAGGCAAAGTGAGAGGTCAGTGTGGACTTTGTGGGTAAAGGGGGTCTAGGAGTGCAGTCTGACCTCTGCCCCCAGAGGGAGAAATGGCTAAGGTGTGGCAGCCACTGCCATGTGGCTGCTTCAGAGCTCTTGGCCTGCAGATTGTAGGGGGACCAAGCAACCATTCTGAGGGGTAATAGCTCTTGTTTTGACCTGATGGATCTGGATTGCTGTCTAGGGTGGAGGTCCTGGGATGCATGACCAGTGAGCCAGAGCATTTGGAAGCTTCAGAGAAGGCAGCCAACTAATAGCTCAGACAGCTGTGAAACCCCAGCAATTAGGACAAAGCTCTCTTCTCTGGAAGCAGACTTCTACTGTGACAAAAAGCTAAAAAGTCAAGTAACTGAGTGGCAACATGAGCAAGCAAAGGAAGCAAAGCCAGCACAACAATCTGACTTTATATTCCTATTTTCGGGACAAAAAGGATCAAAGCATGGAACAGGAGGAAGACAGCAAAGTCAGGACTCCTGCACCAAAAGCTTCCAAGAAAAATATGAACTGGTTATAGGCCATAGAGGAGCTTAAGAAGGATTTTGAAAACCAAAAGGAAAAATTGGGAAGAGACATGAGAATGATGCAAGAAAATAATAAAAAGAGTCAACACTGGTATATAGAGATCCATCTTGCCCTACTGGAAAGTCAAAGGGGGGATGGGGAGGATATAGGAGAGAGCAGATTGGGGGAGGGGGTATACAGTGGAATTGCTGTGTTGGGATGGTGGGTAGGGGAAAGACGGGGAGAAAATTTGTAACTCAAAATCTTGTGAAAATGAAAGACGTAAACTAAAAGAAACATAAAAATTATTTTTTATAAAGTGGCCCCTTTAATTAAAAAAAAAAAGAAAAATCAAGCTGGGAGGGGGAGACCCTCAGGAATGCTGTTCCAAAGAGAAACAGTTGTAAACCAACCCAAAAGAACCCAGAGTTATGTAACTGCTCTTAAAAGGGATATTTACCTAAATGGTCCTATCAGAAGCTTTAGACCCTGAGCAAGTCACTTAACCTATGTGTATCTCAATTTCCTCAACTATAAAATAAGAATAAAAATAGTACCTACCTCTCAGGTTTGTTGTGAAAATCAAACGAGAAAGGCTCTAAGCATACATAGTGCTTGGCATGTAAAAAGTCCTGTTTAAATGTATTATTATTATCATTCAGTTTGAGGGGGCAGTTTATATGTCTTTTGTGGAGCTTCCCCATTTCTCCTAGATCCTCCCTCTATGTTCCATCCCAGAACAGGAGCTGGGAATGAATACTCTCACTAAACCCATCCCCTGTGACCAATCTACCTCAGTTCTCTATTACATGCTCAAGTAAGCATCATAAAGGGAGATGAGACAAGTGGAGCTTCAAAGCAATGTGAGGCTAAGGGAAAGGGAAATCTCCCTTACAGAATCTTATTAATATTTTAAAAATACAATTGGTCATTTCATGTTTTTTCAATGTTATAGAATATTATATATGTATATATTACATGTATTATATATGACATATATGTTATAGAATATTATATATAATGTTATAGAAACGCATTTTAAGTATTTGAGTAACTCCTATCAGTGTGTGGTTCTCAAGTATGATATTGGTTAAAAAAAAGAGCGAATGTGGTTCGGTGGAAGGAATATAGGATTTGGAGTCTAAGAGAAAAGGGTTCAAATCCAGCCTATTTCATTTTCTACATAAAGTGTTTTCTAACCCTCTCATCTACCAGTGGTTCCCCCAAAGTACACTTTATTTCCCCCAAATTTTTTGTATTTATTATATATGTGATTATATATGCATATATTACCTCTCTCAACTGAATGTAAGCTCCTTGAGGGTAGACACTATTTTATCTTTATCTTTGTATCTTCAGGTCATCACAGAGTGCCTGGCACATAGTAGGCCCTTCCTAAATGCTTGTTGATCAATTGATTACTACCTGTATTACCTTGGGTAAGTTATTCAATCTCTCTAGGTCACGTTGGCTTCATCTGTAAAATGAGGATGTTAGATTAAGTGACATCTAATGTCCCTTCCAGTTATGAATCTATGATTCAATGACCTTTTTCTAACATCGTTCCCCTTTGAAGGAAAATCTCTCCTGTCTATTTAGTATCTCACACACACACACACACACACACACACACACACACACACACAGCTGAGCCAATTCAGGGGCCAAAGGGCATATTACCAAATTTTCTCTTGACATCATAAGCAACATTTGCAGCAAAATATGAATGGCACCCATCATGAATATCGCCATGGTCTTGATACCTTTAATGTATCTGGCATTTCCACTGAGGAGGGAAAACAATCCCACTATATCTTCTCATCCCCCATAGTTTTTAACTATTTTCCCTGGAATACTTCAATTCTGAAAGAAGCTATGATTTCCTCAGTAGAAAACTTCCAGGGTAGAAATTTCCTCAAATAAGGCAGATCATAGCCTATTTAGGACTTATTAAATAAGTGCCAAGGAATTGCTTGAGAAACATCAAGATTCAGAGACTTGTCCAGGGTCATATAGTTCATTTCAAAAGTAGAACTTGGGGCGGCTAGGTGACGCAGTGAGTAAGAGTGCCAGCCTTGCCCTGGAGTTTGGAGGACCAGGGATTAGTTCTAGCCTCAGATACTTAACACCCACACAAAAATAACTGGCCTGTAACCTTGGGCAAGTTACTTAACCCCGATTGCTTTAAAAAAAAAAAAGTAGAACTTGAACCCAGAGCTTGTCTCAGTTAGGCAACACTTTCTCTTCCCTGGTGTGCTGCTAAGTAAATGGCCTGATACGAGTTATCCAAGTTATTCAAGCCCCTTTAATCCAGAGAATGTTTCATTACTGTCTTTGACTCTCCAGAGACTAGCTCAGTCTCTGGCATAAAGTGCTATTAATCTTTCCTTTATGAAGAGGATCAATGACATCACAGAGTGATGTCCTAATTGGACTTAAATGAGGCAGAGTTGCACAAAGTTATCAGCCTCACTTTCTTCCAGAGTCATTGAAGTCCAATGGCAGGACGAAACTAAAGATGATTGGTGATGGCTCAGGATGCAGTGGGTGATCTTGGAATTTGGTGTCTGACCAAACTCTAAGTGCTCCACAGCCCCTGTGTTAGCTGCATTCATGGCCTTTGGAACAAACTGTTCTCATTTGCCCATTCCACCAGGGGAAGTATTCCCATGCTTAGGGTAGACATCTACCCAATTCATCAACAGGTTTGAGGACTGTAAGTTATCCTCAACCTAGTTTAGCCTATCTACCAAGACAGTTTATGAGGGTGTGCACATGGTACAGCTTCTTGGAGTCACAGGTGAGAGTTGGGTGAAGGTGGACACCAAAGTTAAATGATCAGCCCTGTAAAGGGCTCAGCAAACCCTCACACCAGAGGTGCTAGTCCTCCCCAAACCCCACATCCACTCCTGGCACAAAGTAGGTGCTTAACACATGCTGATTGTACTAATTCTGAACATGTAAGCAACAAGGATAAAATGAGCAGGGAAGAAGGGTCAGATCAGAGGAACTGTGAGATCCTAAAAGTGACTTCAGATCAAATGGAGACACAGTAGAGAGAGGAAGCAGTCAAATGGAACAAGATTAAAGACATTCTCTCTCTTTTCCCAAAAGAAAATATCCCCAAGGTATTGCCTGCTGAAGGATTGTCTTTAATCACCCCACTAATAATTACCAATTATAACATCACAAAAATATTAATCTTATAATCCATTCCCTGCCTTATGTTGTAAAATGTATCTGTGCCACAACTGCCATTAGAAAGTGCTGTATGTCCCACATTTGGAAGAGGTCAGTATCTGCAAAATTCTCCTTGTGGGGGTTTGTATTCCACATTGAGACATTAGGAGGTATTTTCTCCATAAAGGATTGCCTTTATGGCAGTCTTTCAAGCCTACATTTAAGTTTTGACTGCTTCTATTATAGCTTCTATAGCAGGAGCTCTTTTATTCCATAATTCTGGCACTAAGTTTTATAGCAGTAATAAAGTAATAAGAACCTAATATCTATTGAAAGGGTTTTCAGAAGGATGAGTATGGCACTGGCACGGGATAGGATTCTTTGACCTTACCAAGTAAAAAACATACATACAGGGTAGGTCACAAGCAATCTGATTTTTTTAAACTCGTTTTTATTAGCACTTGTCCAATGGGTTCTGCAGAAGACTCTGATACTGGTTACTATTTCAGAATAATAGGACATAATTAATAGGGTATTTATGTCAATTCTACAAGGTTAGTACATAAATACTGAATTTTGAGAATCGACTCCTTTTACCTCTGTAGGATTCTTCTGCAGTACCTGCAGGCTGGGATTTCCAGCATTATTGTGCCCATGGATTTTGTTTTGATTTGTTTTGTCAACAAAAAGAAAGTGGGAAATTATAGATTAATTTTCAGGGGCTTGAAGAGATCTTAACATTTGACTGTGAAAGCACAGAACACAAAAACATGAAAGTCCAATACAATGATTAAGAAATGAAGGGGCCTGATCCTAAGACTTAACATGTAATTGTGCAGTAATTCGTTGAAGTAAAGGGCTATTAGTACAGTAACATCCAATACACACATGCCAGAGAACCTTAATCATCTAGAATGCAATGGCCTTTAAATAGTTTTTTAAAAAACACTTACCCCAAAACCTATGTTGTATGAGAGGGCTAGGACCACCCTCAGTCCCTTATTTAGCTTATATTGACTTAGAATTGTTAGTAAAATATTTCAAGATTTTCATGGAACTGGAGTATGGATACATGGAACATGGATCTTATCAATATGGGTGTTCCCACCAATAATGCAAATCACGATGCATCTGTGCCTTCTCATCCTGTGTGGCTTTAGTCTGTTTCCTCCCATGAGCTATCCCATCTCCCCAAAGTAGGATGGGGGAGGAGGGTTCCCCTAGATTCCTTACCATGTTGTGGTTACCAATGAAGCACAAGGGCCATCAGCTGATCTCTCATCCTTACAACATGAACAGCCCACCTTTTTTTTCTTTTGTATAGCTTTCAGACATCTTTTATGTCACTTCTCCTATGCAATTTTTATTTGGAAGCATATTGCAGAACTTTGTAGAATTTCATGGCTTGATGCAATATGCATAATTTCAACTGTAAATAAGAGCTTCTAGATTAGAGGAACTCACTAAATATGGGGAATCCCCTTCCATTTGGCCTGTATACTGAATCTCTTCCATGATAATAGTTTATGCCTTTGAAAGGGATGCATATCACTGTTTCATGCCTATTCAGGATTAAACATAATGTAGAACTATTCAGTGATTCAAATTCAGGGTTAAAAAGCAATCAGATATTAGTGGATAAAATGCAATAAAAGTTATTTTATTAAATATTATTATGAAATATTAATATCATTATTAAATATTAACAATATTAAATCTATTAAAGTATAAGGATACAATCCCTAAGGTTAAAAAGATAATTATTTAGACAAAATGAGCATTTACCAAATCAAACTCCTATATTAGATGAAAAAAAATAGTAGCCTACAGAGAACTGGGAATTCCTCTAAAATTTCTGACCCTAACTCACCAAAGGCAGTTCCTTTATGCCTCAGGAAGCAAGGAAACTAAAGAGTATCTCTAGAATCATCTTCCAGTCCCCTTATAGGGAAATTAGCCCAATTTACATAAAACAAATGTCATTTTTACCACAATGCCTATCTCAGTATTAGTAATCAGAAGACCATTGAACAGTTACTTCTGTTCTTACATCTTTCAAAGATATAGGATGATGGGGCCATAGATTCAGAGATGAAAGGGATCTGAGAGACCATTAAATCCAATTACCTCTTTTTACAGATGACAGAACTGAGGTTCAGAAATTCTAAGTGCTTGGCCCAGGTCTACATAACTAATAAGTGTCAGAGGTAGGATTCAAACTCAGGTCTTGGGACAGCTAGGTAGTACAGTGAATAGAGCACCAGCCCTGGAGTCAGGAGGACCTGAGTTCAAATCTGGCCTCAGACACTTAACAGTTACTAGCCATGTGACCTTGGGCAAGTCGCTTAACCCCAATTGCCCTGCCTTCCCCTCTCCAAAAAGCAAGAAAAAAAAATTCAAACTCAGGTCTCTTCCTGACTCCAAGGTCAGCATGCTATACTGTACCCACCTAGCTGCTTATGGGTAAAATAAGTTTGCTAATTTAACAAACTTGATGATCATTTCCCCAAACAACCTTCTGTTCTTCAAAGGAATCAATTATCAAACTTTTGGAATAGAGACCCTTTTATACTCTCAAAAATTATTGAGGACCTATTGAGATTTGGTGTATGTGGTATATATCTATTGATATTTGTCCTATTTGAAATTAAAACTAGTGAAATTTCAAAATAAATGTTTAAACCATTTAAGATAACAATATAAACCCATTGCATATGAACCTAACACATTTTTATGAAAAATAATTATTAGAAAACCAAAAAAATTTAGTGAGAAGAATGGCATTGCTTAACATATTTTTGCAATTCTCTTTAATGTCTGGCCTAATAGATAACATCTGGATTTTTATATCTGCTTCTGAATTCCATCTGTTGCTATGTATTGTTTTGGTTGAAGTATATGATGAAAATCTTGCCTCACATACTTACATAGTTGAAAAAGAGGATTATTTTAACAAGCAAATAACATCACAGCATTATTATTATTAAAATAGTTTTAACCTTGTGCACCCCTTGAAAGGTTCTGAGGGAATTTCTAGGGTCAATGGACCACACTTTGAAAACTGCTGTGCTAAGGTCATAATGGCTAGAAGGTTAAAAGCATAAAAAAGCAGGGAGTATTATTAGAGGCAGACCCACTGACAGCCACACAGAGTAACTGATAAAAGTAAGAGAAGACACAAAATAACTACAAAAAAGTACTTAGAAGAATTGTAAGGTACTATTTTAAAAAACCCAACACATTCATTCTAATATTCCTATAATCAGCCCATAAATACTACTGCTGTAACCAGGGCTATTCCCTTCCATATAAATATCTCAGGCTACCCTTTTTGTGACTTATTTTCACTTTGAAACCTACCCTTGAAATGAGGAATTGGGGAAAGAGAATGGAGGAAAAGTAGTACAGTGAGGGCAAAGAAAAGATGAATGTTAGCATGAGAAGCAAGGAAATTGTGTTCTTGTAACCCTCACCACTGAAGTCCTTTGTGAGGCTTTTGAATATTTAAATGCCACAATCGCTCTTTTTCAAATAAAATGATTCATGATGTCCACTGCTTATATTTGCAACAAGAAAATTTATTTAAAAGAAAAGAAGGTAGGGAACTTTAGTAAATAGTTTTCAGAAAGATATGGGTAATAGATATTATCCTGGAAAAAGTCTTTCTAAATTCCAAGGCAGAATAGTAGTAGTAATAATAATAGCAATAATAATATTATTAATAATTGGTGTTTTAGTTACCCCGATTGTTGTTCTTCAGTTGTTCAGTTGTGTCTGACTCTATATGACCCCATGAATTTCTCCCGTGGGATTTTCTTGGCAAAGATACTGGAGTGGTTTTCCATGTCCCTTTCCAGTGTGACTCTATTTTACAAATGAGAAACTGAGGCAAGTAAGGGTTAAGTGACTTGCCCAGGGTAAAAAAGTTAGTAAATGTCTGAGGCCAGATTTAATCTTCCTGACTCCAGGCCCAGTGTTCTATCCACTGCAACACCCAGCTGCCCCAGTTACCATGATGGTGAATGTTAATTAGACAATTAATTTTTAAATGTTCATTATAGTGACAATAAAAAAGCAGTCTTGGAATCAAGAATTCAATTCTTTTGGGGCGGCTAGGTGGCACAGTGAGTAGAGTGTCGGCCCTGGAGTCAGAAGGACCTGAGTTCGGATCTGGCCTCAGACACTTAACACACACACAAACAAAAACTTAGCTGTGTGACCTTGGGCAAGTTACTTAACCTCAATTGCCCTCCAAAAAAAAAAGAAAAAAATTCAATTCCTGCCTTTAATATATACTGGATGTGTGACCATATGTAGGTCATCCAACCACGTAACTTCTCAGTGTCCTCCAAGTAATTCTCTAAGACTATTTTAAAAATCTATTAAGGAATCAATGAGCAGGTGTTCATCAAGACCCAAATATGTTCCAGGTACTGTGCATAAAAATACAAAAATGAAAGTCCCTGTACTCAAGGAGATTACATTTCATCAAGGGATGCGTGTGTGTACATAGAAAATATATAGATATATACACAAGCATAGACATATACAGTTATCCCTTCACATAGCAACTTTCCCCATCAATGGTTTCAACATACCACAGGTTGGTATAAAAAATTAAATGGGAATTTTGAGTGAGTTTTGCAGAAGTTGCAGATAACATGCAAAGGCCAACAGACAATACAGAAAAGGTTTAGAAACTCAGAGATGCATAAAATATGTGCATTATATTGTATAATATCAACCCCAATTTTACAAGATACTGTAAACATCCCATTAAAAAAAGAAGAGGGGGCAGCTACATGGCACAGTGAATAAAGCACAGGCCCTGGAGTTGGGAGGACCTGAGTTCAAATCCAGCCTCAGACACTTAACACAAAAACAAGCTGTGTGACCTTGGGCAAGTCACTTAACCCCAATCGCCCTCCAAAAAAAAGAAGAAGAAGAAATTCAGACTTCTGGTACAAAGGGAGAGCCAACAAATTTTTATTCAAATTTTCCAGAGGGGTATATTCTAGTCTCAGCTCTATCACTAACTACACAGTGAGGAGTTGGAGGCGAACAAGTTACTTCAGTTCTCTGGACCTCCATTATCTCAGTAAAAGTGAGGAATTGTACCAAATCATCACAGGGCCTTTCCAATTCTAAGGATATATGCCTTTGAGGACTTTTACCATTTTCAGCTATTAAAAGTTTATTATTAGTCTCTAATACCTATTGTCAGTTGCCTCTATATTTGATGCCAGATCTCCAGTCAGGAACATAAATCTTTGTAATATGGTGAACTAACAATACAGTTCCTATTAGAAAATTTTACTTCTTTTACAACGGTCTCTTCTATGCTATGATTTCCAGGAATGCATGGTAGGAAAAATGTATATGACTATATGATATCACTT
This sequence comes from Gymnobelideus leadbeateri, assembly GCA_011680675.1. NCBI lineage: Eukaryota > Metazoa > Chordata > Mammalia > Diprotodontia > Petauridae > Gymnobelideus > Gymnobelideus leadbeateri. Next base: position 159,462 of record WOXC01011128.1, on the reverse strand, counting down.
TTAGATTAATTCATCCTAAAATTATCTACTAGCTCCAGAATTCTATAATTTTCTTAAGAATGTACATGGGCATTTGATCTCTCTTCTTTCAACAATAATCCTTCTTAAAACTGCAACAGATTTATTCTGCCCCCATTGGTTTCCTCAGGTTTGCCTGTCTCCTCACCATTTGCATTTCTAACCACTGCTTTCTTAGCATTGTTAATGAAGTCTTCTCTGAAATAACTAAAACCCGACCCTTGTTCTTCTCTTTTCATAATAAGGCAAAACAGAGAGTTTATTTCTTTATTTCTGCCTTCATTTTCTTGCTATTTAATGTGAGTCACAGATGTCTCAGCCATTAACATTTCTCTTCTTTGGTTTCCACTCATACTTTTACCATGGCTAAAGCTTTAACTTGGCCTCGTCTGAAAAGCATTAGTGTACTGGTAGAAGAGTGTGTATATATACATGAAGGTTGAGTGTAGAATAGAACAGAACTGGTCACCTACCAAGGCGCAAGGTGAACTGTGCCCATGGAAAACTAAAATGGTGAATGGTGAGATGGATGAAGGGGAAGAAAAATACTATAAAGACTTTTTATAGAATACCAAGTCAAAGTGAAGAACATAATTGGTAGTGCACTAAAAAAAAAAACCCATCTACTTACAAAAAATTAAATTTGATAGCTGTTTTTTAAAAAGTTTTCAAATAGGGGCGGCTAGGTGGCGCAGTGAATAGAGCACCGGCCCTGGAGTCAGAAGGACCTGAGTTCAGAGCCGGCCTCACTTAATCCACACAAACAAACAAACAAAAAAAAACTAGCCATGTAACCTTGGGCAAGTTACTTAACCCCAATTGCCCTAAAGGGGAGGCTAGGTGGCGAAGTGAGTAAGAGTGCCGGCCTCGGAGTTGGGATGACCCGAGATCAGATCCAGCCTCAGAAAATGAGCACCCACACACAAATAATGACTAGCTGTGTAACCTTGAGCAAGTTACTTAACCCCAATTGCTTTTGAAAAAAAAAGTTTTCAAATAAAATCAATCTATTGGAATATATAGATGTATGTATACATGTTAGGGAAGAGTCCAAACCTGGGATTTTTCTGGCATAAAGATCTTTTGGTATGGAAACACCCTTTTCCAAGGCAGATCAGGAAGATGCCTGTAGCATGATTGCAGGCAGTTGGCTAGAACTCTGAGTGGCTAAGTTCCTTGCCAATGGTTAGAGAACTAATATATGTAAAAGGTTTAAGTCTCAAGCTTAGGCTCCCTAATTTTGCCTAATTGCCTCCCATATAAACACAATATCTACTTGCACATATATAAACACATCTCTCAGGGACTGTATTTTTACCTTTTTGAAGTATCATCAGCATTAAATTTAATGCCAGGCACATAGAAATCAATCACCAAATGTTTGTTGATTGAATAAGTAAATGAATCAATACACAGATAGAGTATTCCAAAACTCTTAGCACAGTTAAGACTTTTGGGACAGCCTGTAATGCCTTGGGCAATTACATATGCATGTAAAAATTAATTTTGGGGGGGGCGGAGCCAAGATGGCGGAGTAGAAACAGCTCGTCCAAGCCTCTCTGCCCCCAGATTCTCCACAAACTACGTAAAAAAGGACTCTGAAAAACTTCTGGAGCCCCAGCACCCACAGAACGACACAGAGAAGCTAACCTCCCGCTGAGGACAGCCCAGCACCCTGCAGGAAGGACCAGCGCAGTGGTCTGGGAGCCTGCAGCGCGCAGAGCGCAGGAGCCGAGCCGAGCCCAGGTCCACGTGAGCCGAGGTTTTAGCCCCAGGGCGGCAGGGCCAGCAGCCGGCTGGAGGAACCCCAGAACACCAGGAACTGTGGAGACGCCAGAATTATCAACATAGACTTTCCTAGGACAAAGTAAGAGGTTAGTGTCCTATGGACTTTGGGACCTGTATTTGGGGAATGCGTCAGCTCCCTCCCCTGGGGGCTAGAAGCCGCTGAGGAGACACGCCATTGTGTAGTTTTCAGAGGCATTTCCGGCTCCCAGCCTACAAATCGTGGGGAGATCCAGCGATCAGTCTTGGGGGGTAATCGCTCTTGCTTTGGCCTCCCTGGATCTGGATTGTGATCTAGGGTGGAAGTTGTGGGTGGGTTTACAGCTTGCCAGAAACGGAAGTTGCCCCCCACACGTTCGGGACGAAAATTCCTCTATCTGGCCTTGAAGCCATAGTGTGGCAACAAGCCCAAAAGTCAAGCAATTAAGTGGCAACATGCCAAGGCAAAGGAAACAGAAAAATGCAACCCTAGACTCCTATTTTGGGGGCATAGAGCGGGAAAAGGACTGTGAGGTCAGAAGTCCTGCTCCAAAAGCCCCAGGGGAAAACATGAGTGGGTTGCAGGCCATAGAGGACCTTAAGAAGGACTTTAAAAATCAAATAAGAGAAGTGGAGGAAAAATTAGAAAGAGAAATGAGAAGGATGCAGGAAAAGTATGAAATGGGGGTCAACAGCCTGACTGAGGAGAACGACACCTTAGAAAATAGACTGGCTCAGGTGGCAAAGGAGGCCCAAAGGGGCATTGAGGAGAGGAATGCCTTAGAAAGTCGAGTTTGCCAGATGGAAAGAGAATCTCAAAAGTTCACTGAGGAGATTCATTCCTTCAGAGTTAGACTGGAGCAGGTGGAAGCTGGTGACTTTATGAGAAATCAAGATGCTGTTAAGCAGATCCAAACAAACAAAAGATTAGAAGGCAATGTGAAATATCTCATGGGAAAAACCACTGACCTGGAGAATAGATCCAGGAGAGACAATTTAAAAATTATTGGACTACCTGAAAGCCATGATCAAAGAAAGAACCTAGAAATCACCCTTCAAGAAATTCTCAAGGAAAACTGCCCTGATGTTTTAGATCCAGAGGGCAAAATAGAGGTTGAAAGAATCCACCGATCACCTCCTGAAAAAGATCCCAAAAAGAAACTCCCAGAAATATTATAGCCAGGTTCCAGAATCCCCAGATCAAGGAGAAAATACTACAAGCAGCCAGGAAGAAACAATTTCAATATTGTGGAAACACAATCAGAATAGCCCAGGACCTGGCAGCTTCTACACTGAGGGATCGAAGGGCATGGAATATGATATTCCAGAGGGCAAAAGAACTGGGAATGAACCCAAGGGTCACCTACCCAGCAAAACTGAGTATTTTGTTTCAGGGGAAAATATGGTCATTCAGTGGAATAGAGGACTTTCAAGCATTCTTGAGGAAAAAACCAGAGTTGAATAGAAAATTTGACATCCAGACACAAGAAGGAAGAGATGCCTGAGAAGGTAATCAGGGAAAAGAAATCAAAAGGAACTTATCAAAGTTGAACTATTTACATTCCTATATGGAAAAGCAATATCTGTGACTGATGATATCTTTCTCACTATGAAAATAATGGAAGAAGGGGGTGTGGTCATACAAATACATATGTGAATGTGTGTGTATATGGCTACAGTTATATATGGATAGAGGGCATAGGTTGATTTTGTTGGGAAGGGAAGAGTACTCAAGGGATGAAATTATGAGGTGAGAGAGGAAAGTGGCAAGAGGAGATGGGGAGAGACATGGTAGGGTAAACTATCTCATGTAGGGGAAGTGGGTGCAAAGGAGGGGGAGAATAAGGAAGGCTAAAAAGGCAAAACCACATTCACATTGAATTTGATTCAGGGAGAAAATGACATACATAGTAAATGGGATATCTCATCCTGTAGCAGGATAGGGGGAAGGGGGATGAGAGGAGGGATGATGGATGGGAGGGCATCCTTGGGGTGAGGGGAGGTTGGAAGTACCCACTATAGAAGAGGGACAGGATCATGTAGGGAATGGACCAGGTGGGGGGTGGGATGAGTGGGAGGGAATTATAAGCAGCCTTGTACAATATATCTACTATGATAATGTTTTGCATAGCTAGACATGTACAACATAAACTGAATTACTTATATCCCAAGAAGGAATGGGTGACAAGGGAGGAAGGAAATGGATCTGAAATTCAAGGTCGTAACATTAAATGTTTCAAATATATATAAATACTATTATTAATACTCTTTTGCCTATAATTGGGAGATAAGATGTGCAGGCATTGGGACACAAAGATTCATCTTCCTCTAATGGAAAAGTCGATGGGGGTATGGGAGAAGGTATGGGAGAGAGCAGATTGGAGGAAGCGACATCTTGTGGGACTGCTATTCTGGGAGGGTGGGTAGGGGAATAATGGGGGGAAAATGATTGTAACTCAAAATCTGGCAGAAATGAATGATGTAAAACAGAAGTTAATAAAGTATTTGTTTAAAAAAAAAAATCACTCAGTGACCCCCCCCACCGGAAATTTACTTTCTTTAGCTCTTTAATGGTTTTTTTAAAAAACTGTCATTTCAAAAAATATGTAATTAAAAAGAGACATTTTAAATTAAAAAAAAATTAATTTTTGAAATGAAAATTACATGTGTAATCATGTAATAATTCTCCACTAAAGTCCTATTCATGTCTCATTATGGTGGGGAAGTAACCCTGTGTTCAAAGATGCTATGCCAGTGGAAAAAAGTCTTCTGAGTCCCTACCAAGGTTGAATGACTTTAAGAAGGGACCTAGTGTTGAACTGTGTCTATGATCTGAGACTGACCTAAGTAAGTTTGGAGTGGTTTGTCATCAGAAGGTTGACTGAGTCCTGCATTTTTCCAGATACGTTAACTCATGAAACAGTCTACTAAGGAATAGAGAGGTTGTAATCTGCATGTATGTGTGTGTGTGTGTGTTTGTGTGTGTGTGTGTGTGTGTGTGTGTGTGTGTGTGTGTGTAAGGAGGGAGGGAGTGAGAGAGAAAGAGAGAGAGAGAGAGAGAGAGAGAGACAGATGGGCCTATCTTTTAATTGATATATAGATATATCTTTATCCATATAGATGAAGAGAAATGTATATAGATATATAAATATACATATACACATATATATATACATGTATCTGAGTATGTACTCAAATATATATATATATATACATATAATTCTCAGAGAAATACAGAGCAAATGAAATAATGGTAAAATATAGTTATGAGATTTAAAAACAAAAAATATGAGAAATTTTTATTTGTTTTTTGATCATATTAAAAAAACTACATCTCAATTTTTTTCCCTCTTATGGATGTTACTCTTTATTCTTTATAGATGAAGTTATTTTAATCATGCATATTTGGAAAATAACTTTGGTTATCTTTGAATTTGACTTGTATAACATAGCTTTGTCTTGTAATGTCTATTTTCAGATGAAAACCTGCACCACTGTGTTTTCTTCCCTTCCTTTGCTACAAAAGCTGTCCCTGTTTTTGTCAGCTAGCAGGCAAAATGAACCTGAAGGTCTCAGTGTCCTTCAATCAAACCATTATGTAAAAGATCTGTTTTCCTGAGTCATCTTTGATTAGGAATTAATTTGAATTCTCTATGACCTCCATTGGGAGGACAATTCTTCTTTTTCAAGATGCTATTTGTCTCAAATCAAATGGCCAGGATGTAGGGAAAAAAATAAGACTTTTAACTCAGACTCCCAAGCCCTGGCAAATAAATGTACATCTCAACCTATAACCTTATCTTCTCAATGACTATGTAATATCTGGATGAAGAGACATGAATTTTATACTACATAAGATGGAAAAGCTAATAAATAAGAAAAAATGGATAGAAAATAAAAAACATAGAATATTTTCCCCTATATATCTTAGAATTTCTTGAATTTTACAAGTTAAAATTTTGTTGAGCACCTGGTATATACAGGGCACTGTTAGAGATACAAAAAAAATAAAATGTAGTTCTTGCCCTTAAGGGGATCATAATCACCAAAAATAGAAATAATACAAAATGGGATGTCATATATTTTATAATTATCCTATCATCAGGGGCATCCAGGTGGCACAGAGAATAGAGTACCAGGCCTCATCTTCCTGAGTTCAAATTTGGCCACAGATATTCATTAGCTGTATGACAATGAGCAAATCATTTAACTCTGTATGCCTCAGTTCCTCATCTATAAAATGAGCTGGAGAAGGAAATGGCAAACTATTCCAGTATCTCTGCCAAGAAAACACCAAAGTGGGGGGGGGGGTCACAAAAATACACAATTGAACAATAACAATCCTTAAATACTTATGTTTGAACCCCCTCCACAGAATGTAAGTGCTCTGAGGGCAAAAATAGTTTTAGTTTCATCTCTATTTACCTGTAGGGAGGTGGCCATGGCATAGTACAGAGGAAGTTAGCATTAGAAGCAAGAAGGCCTAGATTCAAACCCGACCTCTGACCCATACTGGCTAAGTGACCCTGTGTAAATAACTTAATTTCTCAGTGCTCTAGGAAACCCTAAAACTGTAAATTAAAGAAAAGGTGCTAACGCATTGAGAGAGAGAGATTTCTTATCTACATGTTAACTATATATGAAATCAAAGGTTTGGTACGGGACTGATCCATGGTGGTATTTAATAAGGATTTTTGAATGAATGACTATCTCTAGGAAAAAATATAAATTCCTCAGCTTGACAATGGAAGTCCCTGTATTTCTGACTCTAGAGTTTTCTATAGGCTTATTATAGGAAACAGGGTTCTTAAGTGTTTTGCTTCCAGGGCCCCCTTTGTCAGGCTAGTGAAGCCTATTTGACCCCTTTCTCAGAATAATATCTAAAAATGTAAAAAATCAAATATGTGGTAAACCAATGGCATTGAAATAATGATGTACTTTTCCCATTCTCGTTGACAGAGCCCTTGAAATCTATGTATGAACCCCTTAGGGATAAGGGGAATTCCCATATATGCCTATTTGTTTATATAGTCTATTCCAGGGGTGAGGAACCTGCATCCTTGAGGCCACACATGGCCTTCTAGGTCCCTGACTGAGTCCAAGTTTTGTAGAACAAATATTTTTATTAAGGGGATTTGTTCTGTGAAGCTTAAATTCAGTCAAAGGGCTTCACTTGAGGACCTAGAGGGCCATGGCCTTGAGGATTCAAGTTCCCCACCCTTGGGACTCTATTCCATCCCTTCATTCTCATCTATGAGAACAGGGACTATTTTTTGCTTCTTTGGTCATTGATTCCTCAGGACTTTATACAAGTCCTTACAATTAAGTGCTTAATAAATCCAATAGGGTAGGTAGAAAGAGATACACAGACCAGCAGTCCAGCTGGGAGAATCAAGGAAGGCTTATAGGCAGGAAAGACCTTCAAATTTCATCTGAGCTTCTACAGATGAAGAAACCATTAAAGGGGCTGTCATCTACCAACTTCCCTGTTTTAACACTAATGGCTTGCTCTGTTTATAGAGGAGTAGCCACTGGATTTTGTAGTTGTTTGAATGGACTAGTACTGAGGAACATAAAGTTCTCAGGAAAACAGAGCATGATCTTTACAGTTATGGAGGAACATGGTTAGAACCTTATAATAGCTTGCTAATTACCCTGAGTGAAGTAATTTGTTTTATCTGCCTGCCATTTGGTTTCCTGCAAAGTGAAAAAAAAAAACCTATTATGGGATTTTGCTCAAACTAATTACTGCTATTTTATCATGAAGACTGTTCAGGCGTAATCTTCTCTCCCTTGCTTGCTTTCTCCTTGAATTTAAAATCTTATGGGAAGCCAAGAAGTAGTTTAATCATCCTAGACTGTAATAGATATTCCTGGTTTTTAGCCTCCCACTTCAATAATATGCAGTGATACCTCAGCGCCCTGAGTTAACAGCTGCTAACAAGCTTTAAACATTGATTGGGGAGGGGAAGGAGGTGTGACAGATACTGTAGTCATTGTCATAGGAAATCCTTCAATATATCAAAGAAATACAAGCCTTTGTGTATAAGACTCTGTGATCTCCCCTTCCTCCCCAGTAGTAAAAAGATAATGGTAATTCCTTGGTGAATTGCTTTAAGACAAATCTGAGCCTACTGGAAGAGAGATGCATATATATACTTAATATTGCCAACAATAAGATACATAAAACAAGAAAGGGAGGTAGATTGGTTTTGTAGTGAAAGGGAATGATAATAGAAAGGCAGCTTGACTGCTACATTTGTATCCATAAAACAATAAAAGGATCAGAGGAAGGCCTCTGTCATGTGGGGTAGATCTTCCATGAAATATTTCTTGAAAGACAGAGATAAGAACCTCGTAAGAATAATAGCTAGCATTTCTATGTTGCAAAGTGATTTTCTCATTCAGTCCTCATATAAACTCTGTAAGGTAGGCATTATTATTATTCCTATTTCATAGGTATGAAAATTGAGGCTAGAACAGATGACTTACCCAGGGTCTTGTAGATAATAAGAGCCTAAGCTCTGAGCTCTAATTGCTTTTCTACATATCTACCCCATAGGATGAAAAGGACTGGAAGAGTTCTGATCTGCACTGGGAAGAAGAGCAACCACAATTGTGAGATCACTGATCTAGGCCAGTGTCAAAGTGACAAGAATAAACTATGTGTTACTAGATGAAAAATTCAGACGAGACTACTTGTGCTGCTTTCTTCCAAATGGTTCCCATTTCCATTACCTCTTTGGGACTAGTTCTGCACTCTGATGGCTTTATGAATGGGTAATGACAGCCTCAGTCACAATATGAATGAGGTCCATTGGCTAATAGAAACTCTGAGACTTGATTTTATTTATTGAACCCCTTAGGATGAGACTGAGCTACTGCTGAGTTCTCTCATTTGAATGGTTGGCATAGTTTCTTTGATTGAGATTACTGTTCTGTTGAGATGAATGACACTGCTGAAAAGTGGTCTGTCAAATATTGATAGTTAATTAGATGAATTTTATCATAATAGTCAACCACATACAAAGAGCTATTAAAGAGCTTGACAAGAAAATAAACTGAGCCTGAGAACCTCTCAGTTTGTCTAAATTCCACTTCCGAATAAAGTAGCAAAGATGGTAGAGTTTTAACAGTACTTATCAAGGGTCAACCAGTTTACACAGTTACCAAAAAACTACAACAATGAAAACAATAATAATAAATATCATTATGATTATTTCATAATCATAATAATAATTATTCTATTCAAAGGGTTAGGGTTTTTCTTCATTCTAGATTCCCTATAGCACCTTGCAAAAATAAAGTTCTTAATAAATACTTATTTCACTAAATTGACCAACTCATAAGATAATCTTTATTTTCCTTTCTTCTGCTCATTCCTCTAGATTTCAGATATCTTAACATTAACACCTTTAACATTAACAGATGTAGAATGTTGTGCACATTTTCACATAAGTTCATGTGAATTATTAGTCTTACTAATGATATGAAAATGTTTATATTATAAAAATCTCAAGAACAAACACATAACAATCATGTTCTAAATACCTAGTAAGGCACAGATAAAGAAGATAGAATATTTTTATTCTTTTCTTGATCTTCAGAGCATTTGTTTTTGCTGTTTAAAAATATTTTAATAGATGTATTTAAGAGGTCATGTTATTTAACTATAGCCAGAGTCAGAAATTTGAATTTTTAAATTTTTTCTCCTAGCTGAGAAGATCATTTCTTGGTTACATCTTACACTGTCCTAAAAATACCACATGATAGATAGATGTAGGTATGTATCGATGGATGGATGGATGGATAGATAATATAGATAGATGAATATGAAAATAAATGAAGAGATAAATGATTGGATGAATTAATAAGTGAATGAATAATAAAATTGGTTCTAAATAATTGGTACTATCCTTTTCTGAATAAACATAGAAGAAAACAACCCACAATAGGGGTCTCCTGTTATTTATCACATTTTATTATTTCCTTAAGCCAATTTTTTTTCTCTCATGACAATCGACATTCAGTTCAGGACAGCCTTCTCCCACCAAATTACATTATATTTTCTTTCCATGTATTTTGTATCTACTTAGAGGTGTTCATGTTACTTCAGGGCAAGAACTATTTCATTTATATCCCTAAATACATAGCTTGAACACAGGGCCTAGTACATAGTCAACTATTAAAATATGCTTGTTAACTGATCTACTGATTTAATAATAATAAAATACGAAGATACAAGACTAAAAATCATGGCATATCACAATCTCAGTGTGAATCTCAAAGGCAACAGAAAAAACATAGTGGGTATAAGCAGGTTGATACACATTACCAACTTCTGCACAAAGAGCAACATAAACACATCATAAAGAAGATGACAGGGGCGGCTAGGTGGCACAGTGAATAGAGCGCCAGCCCTGGAATCAGAAGGACCTGAGTTCGGAGCCGGCCTCTGACACTTGATCCATACAAACAAAAACCTAGCCGTGTAACCTTGGGCAAGTTACTTAACCCCAATTGCCCTAAAGGGGCGGCTAGGTGGCGCAGTGAGTAAGAGTGCCGGCCTCGGAGTTGGGATGACCCGAGATCAGATCCGGCCTCAGAAAATGAGCACCCACGCATAAATAATGACTAGCCGTGTAACCTTGAGCAAGTTACTTAACCCCAATTGCTTTAAAAAAAAAAAAGAAGATGACAGATTTAGATAGATGGTATAGATAGATAAATAGGTAGATGAACAGGTAGGAAAAAGGGAAACAAAGTTAACTAGTCATATAACAGGAGAGACAAATGAACATCTTGTCTTCTATATTATTCCCTTAAAGATACTGGGAGAGAAAAAAATAAACAGGAGAAGGCCTCCAATATGTGGGATATGTAATTTATAGAAGATTTATCAAAGATCATAAAAGGAAAAGGTTCACCCTTACCTATTGCAGGTGAAGAAACACAGCTCTTCTAACTGCATAGCCACATTCTTCCCAGTCTGTAATGCTGCCTTCCATAAATGAGATAATGTGAAAAATATTCCAACAGTATGAATCACTAGTAGGTATTAGATCTCATTGTTACTTAAATGGCTATAAAGATAAAGACAGAATTAGGACCAGATCCTTTTGTAACTAGTTACTTAAAGACTTTGATGACTCCATGGTCTCATCTATGTAGATACTTCTTCCAATGGCAAAGCTTAGGACTCTTAGATTTCTGCCCATAGACATGAGTCCTTTCTATTTCTTCCTTCAAATTTGTCCACTCAACTTGCATTTGAGCCTTTCTCCAGATTGCTTTATAACGCATGATACCAATGGAGTCTATAGACTCTTTAATAATTATTTCTCATGCTTGTTGTGTGGCCAGTTCATCCTTCACATCACTTATTCTGTTTCCTTCTTTATAATGAACTGCAGCCATCTACCCACCTCTCTATTGGTATTTGAGTAGTTCTCAACTCAATTATTGGGAGACTGATATTCCATGACTCAGAGTAATGCAATATTATTTGAAGAATATTAGGAGGAAAAAGACAGTCCTTTGTTTCAGGTAAAGGGTTGGGGATCTTCAAAAGAATTCTGCAGTTTCCAAAATCCAAACCAGCCCAATTGCTTCTTTTTCCTATTCAATTCAAGACCCAGTTCATTGTCCTTTTGTAGTATCTGAACTAGATATAATAAGTTATCGATTATAGTCTGGAGTCAGGGAGAAAAGTTCAAATCTGATTTCAGCTTATTGGCTGCACAAGTCATTTAACCACTTTGCCTCAGTTAGCTCAATTGTAAAATGGGGTTTTGAGGTTGTTTTGAGGACTGGATGATTTAATATTTGTAAAGTGCTTAACATAGTACCTGGCATACAGGAGGTGCTATATAAATGCTTATTCCTTTTCTTGCTAAATGTTAGCAATCTGAGAGTCACCCCAAAAAGTCAAAGCTGTTGCCATATTTTCAAGGAATCTTGCATGATTTTGTCATATAAATGGGAGTCACCTCAGTATGAAGAGTCTTTAAGGTGATATTTTGCTCTACTAAATAAAATGTCTTTCATGGCCAATAAACAATTAGCAGAGTAGGATTTAAAATTCTCTATGTATCTTTAGTCATTTGTGTGACTATGCATATGTGGTCTACTATAGAACACTATTCTCAAAAACCTGACTGTTTCCTTCTAATAATTTCATTAAGGATGCCCTAGATACATCATGAATATTCTTTTAAAAATGCATGTCTAGAAAGCAGAAATATGGGTTGGATGTTATTGATATTCTTCCTGGCACCACTTAGGGGAGAGGGTTGGGATTTTTCCATGTCTATGGTATGCTCCATTCTTTCAAATACCTTCAGAATTGGTCCCTCAATATCCTCATAATTTCACCCCCTCCAACATAGAACTTCACTGTGTATATTTGCACTAGTCAAGCTTTCCTTTCATTTTTGTTGCCTTCGATAACATTTCCATTTGCTTCATACATCTGATTTTGCTATAAAAATATTTGTAAATTTTCTCTATTGTTTGCAGTGTGTGATCTTTCTCCCCATTTCATCTTTAAATGCGCTCAGGTTAACTTTGCTTATTTGTCCTTTCACCATGCCTTCCATGAAATCGATTTTTCCATCAACTGCTCTGAGGTTTTAAACAAGGTGATCTTACTGATACCCTTCCACCATCTTCCTCAGGAAGATTTTACAAACCAGTTTATAGTCTACAACAATATGGCTTGGTTTCCATATCACTCCACTTGGCAAAGAGATTAAGTGTCTGCTTTTTGAAGCAGATTCTAAATTCAATTGCTCTCCTTATTAAGGCAATTGATTTATATCAGGTTAAAACTTCTGTGCCAGCCTGTTACTCTATTTCCCATTTTTCATCAACTACTTGTTTGAAAGGATCAGAGTGAAGCTGTTTTAACTGCATACTATTTCTTTTTGACATTTTTGTCTTTCTTCTGCTTTTGCATTATTTCTTATCTTTGCTTTAAAAAAAATGACCTACAAATCCCAAGTTCAGACACCTAAATCAGTAATGTCTTCTCCATTTATTAACATCCTTTTTCATATATACATATGTATAAGATATGCATATGTTTATATATATGTATATACATACATATATACATATATACGTTATTTAATGTTCACCATGTTTGCTGTCTTTCTCCCTTTTCCTTAAACTCCTCATGGTATAGTTATAAATTGTCTGGTTATCTTCAAGCCTTTGATATCTCTTGTTTCCTTACTCCCTATACCTTCACCTATTCCTTGTTTCTTTTCTTCTCTTAATCTTTTTTTCTTTTTCTTTTTTTGTCTTTTTGGAGGGAGAAAGGCAAGGCAATTGGGGTTAAGTGACTTGCTCAAGGTCACACACCTAGTGAGTGTGTCAAGTGTCTGAAGCCGAATCTGAACTCAAGTCCTCCTGTTTCCAGGGTCAGTGCTCTATTCACTGTGCCACCTAGCTGCCCCTTCTTCTCTTAATCTTAAGTCATATTTGCTGGAATATATTTCCTCATCCTCCTCTGTGCTCACTATTGCATGAAATTAATGAATCTAGTGCTATGAAAATTACTTGGGATAAACAATAATTTTTATGCGATTTCATTTTGTAACACCAATAGTCAAGTTAGCTCAAATGCTAAGCTAAGAATTTCTGACCTTGACCAGAGATAAGACAGATGAATAAATTTCCCCTTTTTTAGTTTGGGTCATTCAGATATACTAGATTTCTCTTTTGCTGTGTTTTTAATTCTATGGTTTTGAAGACTGGATATAACTTCAAGAAAATATACTAAAGTTGTAGCTCTTTTGGGGAATAGGGAGCCAATGACTTATGGCAGGATTTGAACTCAGGTCCTCCTGACTCCAGAGCCAAGAGTTCTATCCACTGTACCACCTAGCAGCCCAAAGTTGCTGCTCTTATTGAGCACACTTAAATACAATATGAAATGATTTACATTTATTAAGCACCTACTACATCCCAATTATTATGCTAAGTGCTGTACACACAAATTAGAAAAAACAAAGGTAGTCCCTGTCCTCAAGGAGCTTGCAATAAGAGAATATGCAAAAGGAAGCAGAAGGAGGATAAGGGGGACAGTACTAGAGGGCACCTGACTCAGAAGAATGATGGTGTTGCTAGAATCAAAGCCAAGCACAGCAAGGATGAGAAATGAAGAGATGGCTGGGATTTTGAGCCCTCTGTAAAGAGAGTCTTTAGGAGGCTATTCTTGCTCCTCCTTCCAAACATGTAATCCAAGGGGCAGAAGCAAATGAAAGTATTAATGAGGTACAAGTACCAAATCTGAAGGAACCTCCATAATAATGAGTTTCCTAGTGACTATTAGAGATATCACAATGTCTTTTGGTATGAGAAAATCAAGTATTTCAAGAATCATTCAAAACTGCAATGAAATAGGATCAGTCACACCAAAGCACAAGGAAATGAAAAACAACTCCAAACATTGACAAACTACAGCTAGAAAACAGAGAGTAATTGATCCTCATTAAACCTGAAAAGACCTTCAGAGAAACCCGGTGAATGAAAGTGTTGTTACTGATTTCTTTACAGTCTGACTTGGGTTCCTTAAAGTTGGAAGAATAGTGAGAAGACCAGTAAAAAAAATGCTACTAACCCTTGCTATGAAGAAAAAAATACTTGTCGTTGGCAAGATGATAGAAAGACTGACTGGATTCCTGAAGATGAGGGGGAAAAATCGTTTTTACTAATGAAACACTTTTTCACTTAAAGTTATAATGGAACCATTTTCCAGAGTAATCAAAGTGAGCCTGTTAGATCTGGGCATCTTTAAAAGACAGTAAAAAAAATACACTCAAAAACTGGGGAATTTTTTTTATTATTTCTAGTAGAACTCTCAGTTTTGTTTTCCTAGAGAGGATGAACTCTGATCAATATTGATTATTCTACGAAGTGTGCAGGAAGGAGCCTGCCAAAGGAACTTGCTATCTTTCTTTGGGAAGGGCATTATGAGAGACTTGATATTCTTTTTCCTTTTCTCAGAAGAAGAGAAGGTACTTCAGTAATGTCTCCTTTTCACAGTACCTCCTAATCTTGGCAGGTTCCCCAGTCTTTCCCCTTCAGCAAAATTGTTCCAGAATTATAGAAATACCCAAATGGAACAATACTATGCAACTTTACTTTTCATGTCACAAAATATTAAGAAATTTGTTCAATAGATAGCAATAAACATGCTTCATTGCCCTAGGAAATCACCTGTTTTTAAAACATATTGGCAATAGGTAAGGCTAAGCTTGGAAAATTGGACTGCTTGTCAAAGGTAAGTTTTATATCCAATGTGATTAAAGTATGGTTCATGATAAGAAAAAAAAAAGAATGGGTTTCAAAATCTTGTGACTTCAATGTCAGAAATTCTAAGATTTATTGTATAAGTCAAATATTTTACTTTACTTCATTTAAAATGTTTACCACTGGAAATAAGAATATATGCAACTTAATTTGAAGTGTTTAAATTAATTCTTCAAAGAATTTCTTTTACCACAACTATTATAAGACTTAATGACTAAATGTCTCAAAAAATTTTAATTCAATTTGAGAAGCATTTATTAAACACTAACTACATGTACAGCATTCTCATAGGTATTGAGAATATAAAGATAAAAAATAGCCATCTCTGACATTAAGAGACTTCCCTTCAACTGGTAGTAAATGTTAATATTCACAGATATAGACAAACATGAACAAAACAAATGCAAAATAATTCTGGGAATGGGGAGAAAATACAAACAATTGGTGAAGGGAGCACCAGTAAAGGCCTTCCGTAAAAAGTAGCACATGTGGTAAGGTGAGCTAAAGAAGACCACTCCAGGGAGGGTGACAGTCTATGAAATGGCACAGAAAGGATATATATATATATATATATATATATATATATATATATATATATATATGGCTCATTATATATGTGCAACTGCAAGTAAGATTAGTACATAGAGTTTGTAAGGGGTAATAATGTGAAATAAACCTGGAAAGATAAGCTGGAGACAGATTTAGAAGGATTGAAATTTGTATTTAATGCCAAAGGCATTATAAAACTCTTGAGAGGAGAATAACATGGTTATACCAATACTCATGGATTATCAATTTTGTGTGTGAAGAATGTATTAGAAAGCTGAGAGATGGATTCAGGGAGACCAAATGAAGAATCTCCTGCAAGAGTACAAGTGAAAAGCAGTAAGTTTCCCAAAGAAGAGTACAGATGTAAGAGTTATGTTAGAGGCAGAATTAACAAGACATAGAAAATTATTGAATATGAGGGGATTAAGGAAAAATGCAAAATAAAGAAAGACTGAAATTGTGAACCTAAGTGACTAGAAGGATGGTAGGATAGAAATAGGAAAGTCAGGAGAAGAAGCATGCTCAGGGATAAAGATAATGAGTTCTGTCTTGGACATGTTGAGTTTGAGATTATCTCCCTACTTTGGGACATTATGTTTTTATTAATACAGCCTATTATCAGACACAGTCAACTCTATCAATTCCTTTACTTTCTTCTCCATCTTTCCAGCTTAAACTTTCCTTTGTTCTCTGATTGCATTTATAGTAAGAATGTCCACATGATTTTTCTCCAATAGTATGATGTCTTGTTGGTTATCAGAAAGTGTCTCACATTTAGAATAGCAGCTAAGTTAATGGTTAGATGATCTAAAACCTATGATTCCTAGATCCCTCTCGCCCCACCCCTTTCCTCCATTTTGCCATCATCAGTGAAAAACCAGAAGTGGCCTGCACAGGACTGAGGACTATTGTGAGTTTTGCTTTGTTTCACAGATTGACATGGTCAAAGAATTTATCACCAAGTGGTCAGAGTACTGGGGAAAAGCCTAAATTATTCTGGTTCTTGGAAAAAGACTGTCTGTTGGCTTAGGCCATGGTCAAGCCTTTCCAGCAAAGTAGAACCCACCAGAGCTCACGCATGGCCAATATAGTCTTCAAGAACTCTGGATCCATCGCCACAATCCAAAGAGGAATCTGAGTAGTACTTAATGGAGGCTTATGTGAGCAACATGATAGAATACTTAGAAGGGTATAAATTGCTATATCTATCCTCTATATTTAAACCTCTATTTAAGTATACTAAATTCCAGATAACAAAAGATCCTCAATACCACTGCCCTCAGGGTGATGGTAATATGAATGAATACCAATAAAAGCAGTATACCCTAAGCGCAGACAATTCCTGATTTCCCATGTAGAGGAAGTCATTTGGACAATCCTAAACTGCAAAAATACCAAAGGGAATTTACATTTTCTTTTCCACTCAGCGGATTCACTTTCCTAATTATATTCTGCTACAGAATAGCACTCAAATTAGTTTGTGTTCTGATAGCACAGAAGAACTAAGCAGGGGGAAAATGGTCTGGGAGTTCCTGGATAAGCAGCAGGCAACCTTTTCAGAATGAAAAATTCCCCATGGGCAATACACAAAACAGATCATTTGAAATCCAAAAATCTAAAGTTGACAAATGTTACATGTGAAGGTAGGAAAAAAGAAATCCTTCCCCTAAAATCCTAATTGCTTAGTTAGATTTCTAAATGCTGGAGTGGAATTCAAGAGACATGTGGATCAAAAAGAACAAAAAATACAGTCACCCTGAAAGCCAAAACTATTTCAGAGAGGGTAAGGTGTGGTGTAGATCAATTACACCTCTTAAATTGAATCAACTATAATCCAATTGAAAGTGCCCCACTTTCAGTTTATGATTATGAGTGGCCAGAAGCAGAATTATAAATAGAAGGTGGTAAAAGCATTTCATGGGAGAATTGTTTGTTTCTATTAATCAGTAGTCCTTCCCCTTTCTTCAAAAAGTGATGTTTTTAGATGGAAAAATCTATAGTAGCCTGTGAATGAGACAGTTCATGGTACTGATGAGGACTAGGGGAAAATGGGCAATCCCAGTGTCTTCTTTATATTTTCTCCATAGAATTTGAAAACTATAGCCAAGGGGACCAAGAGTGAGTCAGACTCACCTGTTGTATACAGGGAAACTAGCAAAGGGAATATGAGAGAGGAGGAAAAAGTAAAAAATCAAGAAGGTTTGTAAGAAAGAGAATGAAGAAGATGGCCGGACTCCAAAGAAGCCAGCTACAGTTGTCACTGGCAACAGGAGTCCAAAATATATTGCCAATATAATGACCAAATTAGCTCACCACCACAACCCTCTCAAACCCTCCTCACACCCTACTTTTAAGTAAAAATGTTAGAAAAGAAGCAAATTGTGCAGATTGACACAGCAATATCTGAATGATGCCCTTCCTTGACTGTGAAATTACTATTGAAATACTTTGGTAATTCAAGGATCCTTCCTTATGGGTCCTCTCATCAGATTTTACAACTATAATATTATACACTCATCACACACACATTAGTACACAATTGAATGGGTTGGCACAGCTAAAAAAAATCATCTCAGGGTCAACTTCTGGTATTGACTTTTTAATCTTATCCAGGCTGCTCAAAATATTTCCAGTTTTATCCTTAAGAACCTAGCTGCTTCCACAACATAATAAGCCATCAGAGTAGCACTGCCATGGAGGCTACATAAGTATTTTCAAGACTAATTTGGCAAACTTGCTGCTAAGAGCACCTCTCACTTAAAAGTATATTCTAGTTCTTATTTCTCTAGAATTTGCTGTGTGCTCTATTCAAAGACCTCTAAGTGTTGAGTCCCATAGACCAAGAGAATTTTAGAGTTGCCTGTGAGAGATCCTTTCATAGTGAATATAAGTATCATTATGCTATAAATTTTGACCATCCTAGTGTGATATCACTAATGTCAGCTGCCTCCCATTTCAAACCAAGAGGTGAAGTATTTTGTATTGCCACGGAGCATTCAGGGAGATGGTGCTTAAATGAATGTAAAGGAAGGGACTTTCCTAAAAGCTAAAGAAAACAAAACCAACAACAGTCATAAGAAAAACCTAACAGAATTTAACTTAAAGTCTGACCAGTAACAAATGCAGGGTCGATTTTTCTCAAATATTCAAATGAATTTATGATTTCATTCCCTCCAGTGCTTCAGACCACAACATATCCATAACTATCCCTCTTATGTGACTCTTATCCATGTTCCCTAGTAAGTTTTATCACATAGGCTTGATTCACCAGGTGAGGAGCCTTCTTCAATTCCTCTAGACATTGTAAGGATACCAGTGGAAAACAAGGGCAATCTAACAATTATCCTTTCCTCTTGTCACTTGACTAGAACAGCTTTTTCAATCAGAATGTATCCTATCTAAGACTTGATGACACTTGTATGAAAGAAATTATGGATACCTTTTTGGTTGGGAGATGTGAGCAGGTATAATTTTTTCCAGAGTTCTCAGAGGTCTCCATGACTTTTACCCTTTAGATATTTCCACTCTATCGTTTTTTTTCCTCAGGAACTGAAGTGGAGAAAAAGGGAAAGGAGGCTTCCCTAGCCTTTAGGTTTCTCCTGGCAAGAAGCTGAGGATGAGTGTGGTGTCAGGAAAATGTTAAGCATGAACTAAAAATTTCTTTGTGGAACAATTCACAGAGGCAAATAGAGAAAAAATAAAAAGATGCATGATGCTGACCAGATGGGCTATAGCCTAGAGACAGCTGGAGCAAGTAGAAAGTATAGATGGGATAAGAATAAAACAATCAGCAGCCATCAATGAGATTAAGTACTAATCCTTACCATAGGTTACTTAATCCTCTCCATCCTCAGAATGTTCTCCCTGGTTTTTTTGGTTCAGTTTGGTTTTGGTGGGGTGGGAATGGGGTGTCTGCTTTTTAATTTTAAACCTAACCACTTTTTCTTTCTATTTTCTTCAGAATACCTAGAAATTTCTGTAAATTCACCTTTTCCTTCTATTGCCTTTAGAATATCTAGAAGAAGTGGGAATGGGGAGGAAAATTCAACTTAGATGGTAACATTATTGGAAATCACTATTTGAAAATGGTGGGGAGGATGTATGTTTGAGTTTCCAATGCTATCTCAGCACACTAATAAATCACATGGTTATAAAAAGTGAGTTGTTAAATTCTATGAATTTCAAAAGTCACAACTAGAGAGAGAAGTGATTCTAGAGCATACAGAAATATAGGATTAAGTCAGGTCACAGGTGTGGCTAGATTGTACCTCCTAGTGTGGCATAGCCTCACACCACTGACCATCTACCTTATTATGTTTCTTTGATTACATCCTTTACTAAGGTTTTTGTTTGTATTTCCTTATTTGTAATGTACAACACAGTCTGCTAAAGTCCGTTGTGCATCCCCCCATTACCCTCTAAGGAAATGTTTGTTTTTGATTCTTCAGAGACTACAGTATTCCATGTCTGTCATTTTCATGGGAATTAATAATACCACCTATATTTGTTAAGTCCTAGGGAGTCAATGACAAAATATGTAAATACTTCTGTTCAAATTCCACCTCCTCCATTGACTACCTATGTAATCTTAGATAAGTCACAAAATCTTTTTGGTCCCTATTTTGTCCATTTATAAAATAGGGGGAGCTGTGGACCTTTAAGGCCCTTTCTAGTCCTCTATCTTTGAGCCCCTGAACATAGAAGTTAGTTGACTTGCCCAGAGTCACACAGCTATTAAGTATCTTAGATGAAATTTAAACTCAAGTCTTCTTGAGTCCAAACCTAGTTCTCTAACCATGATACAACATTAGAAATAAAAATAAAAATTTCATATGAACAGAATGGTTTAGGAGCCAGTAAGCTTCCCGTCACTTGGAAGTATTTGAACCAACCAAATGCCAAAAGAATGAGGTACAGTTTGTTTGGAAATTGTCCAAACCATTGTTGGATTGGAGTAAAGATACAGTGGGAGAAAGTTAGTAAGCTCTCACTCCTCTAACCCTTTCTAACTGCCTCTTTATCACCATTTGGTGATTACAAAACTGTTGGAACTAACTTGAGCACTCACACAGCATAAAGGATCTCATGAGAAAGCATCTGTAAAGTACTTTGCATACCTGAAAGCATTATGTAAATGTACCCTATTATTATATCATTATTATCTGCTCTTTTCTCTTCAAGTCTTTCAGAAGCCTTTCTTTTCCTTAAAGAAATATCCGACCACTAAATTAGAAGGATTTGTCTTCTGCAGTCCCTTTCAATTTGAAAATTTCTGGGTGGAAGTCAACTCATTAGGATATGTAAAACCAACCCAGCATTTCACCAACTCTGGTAAAAACACCTGATTTTACCCTGGGGATAGACCCTAGCTACAGCAGCTTCCTATATTTTTAAACCACTAAGCTCAAAGGCCTGTAAGCCCCAAACCTGGAATTCTTAAGGGAAGACATTTGAAATCAAAATGCTACTTCTGAATGACTTGCCAGTCTTCACATATTGACCTTTGTCACAAATATAGGTGTTGGGGTTTAAACTGAGGGACACCAATAACTGGTGAAGTGGGGGCTTTGCCCACTCAAAAACTGTTGCGGTTTCATGATGTGTTGTGGTGGAACCATCTCAAAGAATTCAGTCAGACCACCTCTAATCCAAGTATAGGCATTTTTTGAAATTGACGCTTCTCATGAAGGAGGGGTCCCATCTATGGTTGGTGGTTAAACATTCTGGTCATGCTGCCCTCCAACTGGCTAGCTCTTGTGGTCCTGTCTGGTCAAGACAGATAGGTAAGGTATTGTGGTCCTGTCTTTGACTAGGTGGATGATGTGATTGTGATTGAATATAAGAACACACCTGTTTCTGTGGGAATGGGTCTGGGGGCAGTGACCAGGTAGAGGCAGTAGCTAGGTTCCCATCACATGAACACAACCACTGTTTCTGTGGGAACTAAGAGTTCAGGGACACACCTGTTGTTCCAGTGAGCAGTGAGGTTATATGAAGAAGTTAGGACATTGGCCAGGGTGGGGGAGGCAGGATGAATAGGTACAGTGGGGCTGCATCCATAATGAAGTTAGAATATTAGGGCTGGGGGCAGCTTTATTAGGATTCCATCACAGGCAGCTTCAATGAACATTGTTGCTCCAAACACTGAGAACTTGCTGAATAAGGGAAGAAATGTTAGATCAAAATTCCAAGTTTGTTTGCAGAGTAACTATGAGTGACTCCTTTGCTTTAGAAAATGGGGTGGGGGGGGGATCAAGGGGATGCCCTTCAATTGGGGAATGTCTAAACAAGTTGTGGTATATGAATGTAATGGAATAATATTGTGCTATAAGAAATGAGGAACAAAGAGACTTCATCAAAATCTGGAGAGACTTATATAAACTGATGCTGAGTGAAGGGAGCTGAATCAGGAGGACATTGTACACAATTACAGACACATTGTATCTGTGTTGACTGACTTTGATAGACTGGGCTTCTTGTAGCAATGCAAGGTTACAAGATAACTCCAAAGGACTCACGATTCATATTGAAGCAATCTATCTGCTCTCGCTCTCTCTCTTTTTGTTTTCTTCTTTCTCATTGTTCATTCCATTGATTATAATCATTCTTTACAACTTGACTAATGTTTAAAGCTTGATGGCCCAATATATTCATTAGTTTATATTAGCTTAAAGTAGACTTGTTTATTTGATGTCAGGTGATCTACTTCTCTTCACTGCATATATAAATTCCAAACCCAGATCTGTGACTCCAAGAATGATGATAAAGATTGTGTTTCCTGAGTCTTTTATACAAAATCATCATAGTCATTGAGATCTGGCAAGATTTCAATAACAATATCAGAATCTTAAAGATTTTCTCTATATTCACTTAACATACCAAGATTTGGTAAAGTGATCATCTACTTACTTGACAAATATTTTTGCAACACTTTTTTATCTTTGGGGAAATACCAGTGACTCTGGTGGAACCTCTCCATGTAACACAAGGTCCTCTATTTCCCTAGTAGTATTTTCTTGGACTCTGATGAATTGGAAATGGTTCATTGATGTACATTGGGAAAAGAAGAACTGTTTTCTTCCTTTATCTTTTCAATTATGGCTCAGGGCTCTGGATCCTGACATAGAATCATCTGATGAAAATCATATTTGACAGCGCTCTTCCAGATTTGGAGGAATTTATAAGATGTAATTTGTAACCCCATTTTCAAGACAATGGTTTTGTAATGTGGCAATTCATGGGCACCTTCCATCATTGAGGTTCTTTTCCTCTCTGAGGATTTAATTAGTTTCCATCTGTCCAGCTTGTAATTGTTTCAAGACACCCCAGAGAAGCCCCCACCAGTGTCCCCATTAGCAAGAAACAGAAATCGATAACCTCTATCACTGCCATCAGAGGACCCCGCAATCTCCAATAGCTGCACATAAAATGAAATTTTAGCTACAAATGTTTCCTAGCCAAGCATGAAAACAGCATTGGTGCCCCTGCTGGTAAGCAGTTGGGCTGCCTGAGATGGGCTAATGAGAGACCAGATCGAAGCGCAGGCCTCACAAAACCTTGCCCTAGAGAGAGACATAAATAATCTAATACGACACACAATGATTCATTTCCACTCTCAGAATATAGAGATGGTGTGCAAAGGGGAATGGTTTGAAGCAAACTACTTCTCATATGATCTCTGTTCAAAAATGCCTCTTTTTTTCTCTTTCACTATTTTACTATCAGACTGTACAGAAAGTCAATTTCAAGCTCAGAAACTAACCTTTCTAACCAAAAGTCAGCTCTTTCATCATTTCTTCACCCTGATCCAAAGCCCTACCCTGCTGCTGGTTATTTTTACTTTTTTCTTGGGAACATATGCCAGTAATTATCCCATAATGCTGGCTGGCTCTCTGATATTTTTGCTCAAACATCCAAATATGAAGGTTTTGCATTTTTTGCTTTAACCTATAGGTCTTATATCTTATGAGCCTTGCACAAAATCAGTATCTCTTGACTTCTCTCCCCTATTCATATCCCTCCATTAAATATCAAGTTATTTCAGTCCCCATAGCCCCATTTCTTAAATCTCCCAGGACCATGTTTTCTATTTCCTCCTTTTCTTGAAAGAATTTACTTAATTTCTTGCTTTGGTTAAATTGATTAGAAATAGACATAAAGTATTTTACTTTGGTCAGAGAAACTGACTTCAGAAGTACAGGATGGAAGCATAATTAGATAGCATATGATCTGAAACGGTTGTGGGGGTTTTAATGGGCTGAAAACTCAATATGGGTCAGCATTGTGACATGGCAGCAGCCATAACCTTAGGTTGCATGAAGAGGTATAGCTTCCAGCATACAATAGACCCATTACTCTGCTGTGGCTGGGACCTTGAGTCAATGACATGTCAAGAAACTAGTGATGTTCATCCTGGAATAGAAAAGGCTCAGAGATGATTTAATAGACATATTAGAGTATTTGAAAGGTTATTTATCATATACTTAAATATAAGTAACAGGTGGAAAGTATAATGAAGGAAATTTACACTTCGTGAAAGGAGAAAACTTCAGAGCATTTAGAGCTATCCAAAAGTAGAGGTAGAGAGTTATCCCTTTGGGAGCTCTTCAAGCAAAGCCTGAATGACCATTTGTTGGTTTATTGTGATGGTATTTTTTTTAGTATGTTTTGTAGTATATGGCCAATCATGTCCCTTCCAACTCTAAAATTCTGTTTTGTGATCTTCTAGGTGTCTCATTGGCCTAGTGGGTAGAATGTTGGATTTAATTCTGAATTTAGCTCCTACCTGAGACACTTACTGAGCTGTATGACCTAGGCAAGGAGATTCAGTTTCCTTTTCTATAAAATGGGGAGAGCCTCTATCAGGGGTGGGAGAAGGAGGCCAAATTCAGCCCCCAACAAGCTAAGAATGGCTTTTACATTTTAAAATAAAGTCTTGTTGTTTAGAAACCTTTATAATATTATGTTGTGAAATAAAAAAAAATTATAAAATTCTAAAAACAATTCTTAGCTCTGGGTATATAAAACAGGGGAGCTAGATTTGGGATTTGGACTGTGGTTTGAGGCCCCCTTGTGCTCCATAAATTTTAGCTATTATTATCATTATTGGTACTATTCCTCAATTGAGGAAACATGAAGAAGCAAAGGTAGCAGCGGGCACATGCTTTGGCATTCCCTGACTACAACAGAATGAATCAGACTACTGTACATGGTATGTTTTTAATTCCCTGCAATTTGTACCCAGGCAGTAACTATCCACTGAATCTGTGTTGAATCTGGAGTCAAGAAGACTCCAGTTCCAATCTAGCCTCTGGCCAACCCCATCATTTTACAGATGAAGAAACTGATGCCAAGAAAGGTAAAGCAACTATTATGTAAAGTGACTGAACTTTAATTTAAGCTCCACTCTTCTAATTCCAAGTCCAATCTTTGGTTGCCTAGTTTGTTTTTCCACCACATATACCAGAGTTGCATTTATTAGGGATGGAAGGTGTAATGGTAAAGATTGGATGGGCTTTAAGGAAGATACATAGATGCATTTTACACAAGTGAAGGGGAAAGTACATTTCAACAACAGGAAACCAAATGAGCAAAAAAAAAGTACAGAATCAAGAATGAGTAGGCTGTATGTGGGTTTGGAGATAGGGAAGTTTAAGTCCTGAGACATTATGTGATAAGATTAGATAAGCAAGGAGACAGAAGGTTATAGAGGACCTAGAATTCTAGACTAAAAAAATTCAGGCTTGTTCCTATAGACAATAGTTTCTTGATTATTTCAGTTGTTCAGTAATTATTTTAGTCATGTCCAACTCTTTGTGACCCCATTTGGGTTTTCTTAGCAAAGATACTAGAGCAGTTTATCATTTCCATTCTCTAGGTCATTTTACAGATGAAGAAACTGAAGCAAACAGCATTAAGTGACTTGTCCAGGATCATGCATTTACTAAGTATTTTCTGTCTGATTTGAACTCAGGAAGAGGAGTGTAATCAATAATTAGGATAGCATCAAGATAGAAGTGGTGAAAGCAGGTGGAGTGTAGAGAAAAGGAAAGAAAAGGAAAAGAGGGAAGAGAAGTGGAGGGGATGGAGAGCTAACAATGTAGAAGCCTACATTTAATCTCCATTTTAACTCAAATTCAAATGTGAAACTTTCAGTCTTTAAATGTAGCATTTTAAAAAATCTACTACCATTTAAATATACCTAATGGATGAGGTCATCCTTTGTAAAATCACATTTAAATATTAGAAAGATAATCTAGAACAATTAGATGAACAGTTAAAGATATCTCCTAATGCAATATATATGTGTGTGTCTATCTATCTATCTATCTATATATATATATATATATATGTATATATATATGTATGTATAATATTCCCAAGGCATTACTATTATAATAACATTATGCTGCCCTTGGAATAAAAAGATGATGATACTGAACCATGGTCAAATAGACCTTGCCCTTTAAGTCATTTTTCTAGTAATGAGTTTACACTAATCCCTTCACAGTCTTTTATACTGTCCTCAGGGCAAAATGAGTTAAGGGTTCAGTCTATGACCTTGGGAGAAAGCAAAGCTAACTGCTCTACATGGAAAATGACCCCATAACTTTGGCCTCATTAACACTGTGCTCCAATCGACAGAGCTAATTGTACTTTGGGCTACTGTTGGGGAGAGATGGAGGAGGAGGGGTTGAAGCTCTATCTGTCTTAGGGCAAACCAAAATTTCATGCAGAAAAATCTGCTGGATAGACTCATCCCTATGCATCAAGGAATCAATGCTTTAAGGCATCAATGATCACTCCTTTTTGCTCTTATTATTTCAAGAGATAACAGCAGGACCAGCTACAAATCTATGGAAACATTTTTCTCTTGAAATAGATTCTAATCATTGCCTTTTGTAATGTAAATAGCAAAGGTGACTTGCAGCCTTTCTAAGATGGTGAAAACCTCCTGGTGCTTTGGTAATGGGCATAGGCTGGCCTCCTCAGAATACACAAGGATGCTCCTGCAAGGTGCTGGTGCAAAATTCCTGTTGTTCCAAAAGTATGTAAGGAAAAAGCTGAACAAGGCCACTGATCTAAGATCAGACCTAATCCTGATAACCAGGCTGCAAAAAAAAAAAATTAAAAATTTTCAAAAAAAGACTGCAAGTGGAGAGAGAAGCAAGTCTCTGGGGAGGCTTTCACAGAAGGTAAAGATAGCAAAAGTATTCTATTGAAAGGGGGCATTATACTTTAAAATGTGATGCTGTAGGAACAGATGTGGTGGAGAGGAGAGGGAAAAAAAGATTACATAGTGTACATTTAGAAATACTAAAATAGTATTGAAATGCCTGTTTGTCACAGTCTCCTACAAGCAAACATATGGGCCTGTTTGCAGTCAGGAAAGAAAAGAAAAAAAAATAGACTTGAGATGGGCATAGCATTTCTCCACAACCCCAGGTTTAAAATGTGATCAACAGTTAGACAATTCCCATGAAACTAGGAGCTGATGGGACCTTCATTCCATTCAGTTATTTACTACTCACTGAAGGTCACTTTTTTCCATCCAGGAGGAAATTGCCTTTTGTTGAAATGAAAAACACCCATCAATCTACTCAGCATGGGCTTTATTACATACATTAAAATCAGGTTGGTTTGGGTTTTTTTTTTTACCCCCAGCTGATGCATTTCATGGGGTCATATCTCCTTGTCAAGTAAAGAAGTAGAGGAAGTTCTAGAATTATGAAGGTCTTAGAAAGGAAAACACTGACCTAGCAAAGCAGAAAGACTTTGGCTGTTAGGAAGCAAGGCATGCTCTTTATTTCCTGCTACAATTCATGTAAAAGTATGAAAGTCCTATAATATCAATGCATGGTCTGATGTTTCAACAATATAGGAAAGCCAATATATTTATGTTCTCTGAGTTTCTTGCTATCACACACACCAGTCATTTTTACAAGGATGTTTTCACTGGGCTGAGTTTACCAAAGAAGGCAGTTTAATTCAGATAGGGTCTCAGAAATTCATAGGAGAGCAATTAACAAAATCAAATTTTTGAAGAGTCTATGAGTAATCTATGAGCCAACCTAGAAGGGAAATTCTATGGAAAAGCATAAGTAGGAAAACTTTATGAAGAATAGTGTGGGTGGTATAGAACCAACCTATGGTTTGTTAATAATAATAGTTATCATTTATATAGCACTTTAAGGCTTGCAAAACACTTTACAAATGTTGTTATTTTATCCTCACAAAAACCCTGGGAAGTAGGTGCTCCTAGCACCCCCACTTTACCAATGAGGAAACTGAGGCAGACATGAGAAAAGAATTTAGGTCTTTCTGACTCTAGGCCCAAAGCTCTATCCACTGTGCCATCTAGCAGAAAATATACAGTTTAATATTTATGAAAATATTCTCCTAACTTTTCTAGCTCTTAATCCCATGTGCCTATAACTTCTTGAAAAGGGATCCAAGTGTTCACATTCATTCAGTTCTCATCTCTTTGAGTCCACATGGGCAGAATAAAATAAGATTGAATGCAATGGAATCTTAAAGTTCTATATCTTGGCTAAGAAAATTCAAGTGTATAAGTAGAAGTTGGGGAAAGGATGACTAGAAAACAGTTTCTGTGAAAAAGATTTAAGGGTTTTAGTGGGTTGCAAAATCAATAGGAGTCAGCAGCATGAGATGGAGGGCAAGGCAACTAAAGCTCTGCTAGGCTTCATTGAGAAGCATAGTGTCCAGAATTGAGGGCATAATAGCTCTACTAAACTCTCACTTTGTCAGATCACATCTAGAGGACTACATTCAATCCTGGAAGTTATCACTTCACCTGATTCACCTGGCACAATCTATTCACAAAGAATGGCCTCCAATCTTTTGGTCTCAACCACACAAGTATGTTTATCAAAATCCTACTTATTCTTGCAAGCCCCAGGTCAGAAACAGCTTTCCTATGAAGTCTTCCTAGATCTTTTCCTCTCCAGTATTTAACTAATATTGTTTTCTCCTTCCTCTGAATATTAATTCACATTTCTACAGCACTCATTCACAACAGTCCTATGAAGATAATATAAGTACTATCATCTATAGCCAGAAACAGAACCTCAGAAAAGGTAAACACTTACTTGTTTATAAACTTGGAAAATTTCAGAAGTAAAACATAGGGGCAGCTAGGTGGCGCAATGAATAGAGCACCAACCCTGGAGTCAGGAGGACCTGAGTTCAAATGCAGCCTTAGATACAACACAAAAAAACTAGCTGTGTGACCTTGGACAAGTCACTTAACCCCAATTGCCCTATCTTTCCCCTCCCCCCCCAATAAAAAAGCAAAAAAAAAAAAAAAAATAGAAGTGAAATATGAACCCAGGTCTCCTGAATCCAGATCTGATGTTCATCCTACTGTACTACAATGTCTTTCTTAATGCTCTTCCACTTTGATTACACCACAATCTTCATGCTTCACTTTCTGTCTTGCATGACTGTTACATTTTTATATATCCCTTGCCCAGATATACTTCAAGTTATTTTTCACTTCTCTGGCTCATTGTCCCTACTCAGATGATCTGGGAACTCCACTATCTGAAATAGTTCAGGGTATTGTCACCAACTCCCTTTATAAGCACATTGGTCACAAGGCTCAAAGAATGACCAGATTTATTTATAGGTAAATAAAACAAATAGAATTCATGTTAAAGCTCATAGTAATTAATGCTATTCACAGTCATGTCTCATATAGTTTCCATCTAGTGTAGCATCTATTGTATCTACTCATATCTCCTAGTGAGGTCCCATGTTCATTTCTCATCAGTATTCCCTTTCAGGGTTCCCATGGATCTATGCAATATATCTAATAACCTTGACAACAGTTCTATACTTATCCCACAAAATAGTGGAGTCGTTGAATTCCACCATCTCTTCCTCTTGCCATTCTTATGTTCTTTGCATAGTCCTATAGAACTAAAGTTCTCTAGCAGATGGCACCAGTCTTCTTACCACCCTCAGCTGGCAGTACCAGTCCTATAACTATGAGGGGTATGTCAGAACTCTCTTACTTTGGCAGAGACTATTGAATTCCCTGAATTCAGATCTTAGGAAAGCACCCAAGAAGCCCTACCCTGAATTTCTCCCTTATGTCAAGTGAGTACTTTAAAGTCTAGCTTGTTAGAACCATACCCAGTGATCAAGAACAAACCTCACAACTTCCAAGATGAATCCATTCCTACTATCAAGTTGGGTTAGAATGACTCCATGGTTTATTGTCAATTTTTCCTTAGTACCCTGATGGAATGATTCTATTTCCTATGTATTGTCAACCTTTAAAATTTAGTTAAAGGAGACAAACAAGCTAGGGTGTGTGTGTGTGTGTGTGTGTGTGTGTGTGTGTGTGTGTGTGTGTGTGTAATTTATTCCCATAAAGCTAGTTGAAACATGATTGTGGAGTCAGAAAGAAATTTCTGACTGCCTGAACAAAGGAATGAGAAAGCTTAAATACATTTTAGAACCATCCCAATTCAGGGTCAAATTTGTGATTACAAGAAAAGGAATTTTCTTAATAAGAGAATCAACAAGGTATAAATTAATTTTACAACCTAGAACATTTGTATTTTCTTTATCATTAACATGACATAACATAATACATGCCTACAAAATACTAAGATAAGAAAAAGTTCCATTATTCAAGATAGTGTCTTGGGTTCAGCGTCTCATCCTTGGCAGAAGGGAGAATACTCTTATGTCAGTCCCATCTGGGGTTGTTGACATAGAAGAGGTATTCTCTGAGTTTACTCAGAGAACAAAGAAGCTGTAGGGTCCAGGTTCTTCTTCTGGTTGATTAGTTCAGGCCTTGGATCTTATTAAAGGTTATTAAATTGATGTTAAATTATTATCAGTATCTAAACTCAGTAGAACCTTTGGTTTCCTCCTTCAATTGATCATTCAACCGCCCAGTATTTCACTAGGAGCAGCAGGATGAAGTTATTCACATTACCTAAGAAAACTTCCCATACCATTCAAAATCAGACAATCCAATGAGCTTAACCCATTGCAGCTCATTACTCCCAAACTCAAGCAATCTAGTAATAGCCTCAGTCTCCCCAATAGCATACATTATAGGCATGCGCCACCACATTGGGCATATTTCCACTACATTTCTTTTCTTAAAAAAATTATTGATCTACCATTCTATTGATTGTCTTGACAAAGTGACAGAGAAAATGTTAATAATAGAGAGAAATCTTAAAATTGTGCTATGAATAATTTTTGAGAACCAGTTATTAAACATGTACTAGTATACCCCTATCTGCAACAGACATTAACACACACATTGCATTTCAAATAAAATCCAAACTTCTCATCTTGAATTTTAAAACCCTCTAACACCACTCTTACCTCTTGGCAACCTCTAGAGTCATTATGCTCCCTGGAGTATACATAGCTGATATTATCACATTTCTCTGCTTACTGTATTATGTAACTTACCCATTCCTACTTCCATACTTTGGCTTCCCTTCCTCATCTCCATTGATCCATATTCATCACCTCCTGCAAAATCCACCTCTAGTTTTCTTTGCATGTCTGGACTATATTCACCAGAGATCTTAGGATGCTTTGTAGTTCTATAAACAATTTTTGTGTTGGCAATTTTCTGCTTTCACTTAGCACATTTTTAATCATTTGATCTTTTAAACTGCCTCCACAATTAGCATCACAAAGCTAATATTCCACAATGACCAACCTTCCAGGCATCATATTCAAAGAATTTTTCATTGTAACTGTTGATAGAAGATGCAACACTGCACAGTGGGTAGAAGACTGGACTCATTGTGGGGAAGATGGAGGTTTGAATAACAACACCAACACAAGCTAGCTGTGTGACCTTGGTGCCCTAGGCAACACCCTAAAACTATCATTTCCAAACAAAATTGCAAACTCTCTCTTCATTAGTTGAAGAAATTTCCATTAGGGAACTGAGTCCTCTAAAATGAATAAATTCACAGTTACAGACCCAAAGAAAAGTTTGTTGATTTTATATATTTAGTATTTCTAATACATTTTATTTAAAGCTACTACCTAATTAATTCTGAGACCCGTTGGTTTATGTTTCTGTAACTAAAATATTTTATAGATATTGAATAGATAGCTATTCTTAATATTTCTTCTCTTTGAAAGAGGAGTGAAGGCTTTCTCTGGCTCTTAGGACCCATACTAGTAACCTAACTAAATATTTAACCTCTTTATTCCCTTAAAAAAACTTAAAATATGTTTTTGGCCTCAGTCAATCTTACTTTAGTAATTTTATTCTTTAGTATTTAGTAAGCTTAGTAAGTTTAGTTAATTAATCATGTCGGGAGTGAACTGAGTTGATCCATTCAGGCATTATCATAGATTTTAATTTATTTTTCCAACAGTCACTATAGGTTCTTCTTGTGATTTTTGGATACTGGAGAATATAATGTTGGTCAACAAGGCATGTTGTTTAGATAAATCAGACATCTGTGTGTGTCTAGTACAGAGACAGAGAGTTTTCCTGGAACTTGGCCTAAACCCTGATTTAGTGAATGAGACAAGTCTTTTAATCAGAAGACTGAACTATCCTTTAAAAGTCCATAATTAACATGATATCCTTTTAAAATACTTGCAATGCAGACATTGCAAGGGAGTTAGCTAACTTTGCTTTATTTTTAAAGATACAGAGCAAATGGATTTCAAGATAAATAGGAAAACCACAGTCTGCCAGACATTAGATGATTCTAATCTGAACAAACCAGCACAGCACCAGATTTAATTTAGCACATCCCAGGATCAAGCATCCAGCTGGGTGACATTGATTAAACTCTCCCCACAAAGTTCAATTGAAGTGATGTCCATAGAGACTCAAGAAGAAGGCAGCAATATCAATTCCAAAGTGAGGCCAAACAGAATTCAGAACTTCTGTTTTGCAAGGTATGGATCAGAGATATACTGATTTCAATTCGCTTCACTCTAATGCTTGGGTATCTATCTATGCCATAAGAATTCTCTGGAGACAAAGATAATATAAATATTTTACCTTCTGAATGGTTAATGGTATTTGGGCTGGAAGAAAAAAAAGGCATGATTTCTGTATATTCTGTATCTTCTGATATTGAAGGAAATCCTTCTGCTGAGTCAACCTTAAAAGCAGATGCTTAGTTACATGGTGTAATCAGAGGGGCACAAGGAAACTCCTCTCCTCAAATTCCCTTTTACAATGTACTTAGTCTGAGGAGAGGTAACAAACTGCAGACCCTAGGCAAGTGGCCAAGAGCATTCGCTCAGCTGAGGGGAGGGGAGGGCACACTGCCCCACCCTATCCCCCCACTGGAGGTGAAGAGGCCTCTATGAGTAGGACAGAAGGGGGTGGAGAAGGAGTGATGAAGAGGACTCACTCCAGCCCACCATCTGGTTGCTTCCCCCATTTTAGATAATTATTCTTGCTAACTAGGTGCTAAACTACTGGAGGATTACAAGTGTTAACACCCTCTAATTTCAGGACCCTGGGGCCCTAGTTACAGATCTGCCTGAAACCATAATATTAAGGAGCTATACAGATTGCCCTCCTCCATGAACAGAAACATGTAGCAAGTATTCTGTGATACACTAGCCCAGAGCCAAACCACTATGTCTCTCCCTCAGGGTTCTAGGGGTTCCCTTGAGGAGTTGAGGTCTCTTTTCTCTGCTGTCTTCACCTGGAACCCCTACCATCTATTTTCTCATCATTGTTAGACACCAGTGAGTAGCATTCCAGTTCTATTTAACTATTTAACATCAATTTAATTTTATAATTTTTTTTTGCCTTTTTTTTGGAGGGGGGAAGGCAGGGCAATTGGGGCTAAGTGACTTGCCCAAGGTCACACAGCTAGTAAGTGTTAAGTGTCTGAGGTCAGGTTTGAACTCAGATCCTCTTGACTCTAGAGCCAGGTGCTCTATTCACTGCTCCACCTAGCTACCCTTTCATCAATTCAATTTTAAAAAGGGATATTTATCTCAAAGCACAAGCAAGAATAAAAAGGGCAAACATCCCTCTGATCCTTCAGTGGTATACTCTCATTCTTCCTCTGTATCTCAGAAGAACAGGCTCAAACTCAGCTCACTTCCTAATAGCATTGGTCCTATTAAAATGTGACATCCAAATGTGGTATGGGTGCCAGAAAAGTCCTTGATTTAGCTACCTATGGGTTGGGTCCTGAAAGTTACTTCTTCTTCCTTGGGACATGGATACCAAATTAACTATTAAAAAAACAACAACAACAAAGGCTGCTATGCCAAGATACTACTTTACTGGACCTTAAAGAACTCTCAAGTTCACAATCTCAAATCTCTTTACTTAAAATGGAAAAGAGAAAACATTAAGACAAGCAAATAAAATACAGGCCTGTATTTACAGGCCCTTCAGTAGAGAGGGCCCAAAGGGAAGCACTAGGATTCTAGAAGTAGGAAAAGACTTGAAAAGTGAGAAAAAGAGGTTCCAATATCAAACTCTCCTAACTTTACGTGTTTGTCAAGAATCAATACAGAGAGAGCATTAATAATAACACAGAGCTTGATTATACAAGGGCATTTGAGGTTCTTTGAAGCATTTATCCCTGAAGGTCTTTGATTGGAACCAGTCTTAACATAATCTGTTAAACACACACACACACACACACACACACACACACACACACACACACACACACACACACACACACACACACACCAGGTTTTTCTGCTGCCTACTAGTTACAAACCACAGTTAGTTTACCTACTTTAGTCAAAATAATTTTGGATTGGATAGTCCTTTAAAGGCACTACCTTCATAACAACACTGTAAAAGAATAGCATAGACTTATGGATTTTTAAAAGGCCTTTAGGAAGTCTTTGAATGAAATAAGAAATTTTAAAGATGTTTTAAAAATCCGTTTTCCTGTTCAATACAAGAGAATCTTTATTCTAATCTAACAAGGGACACATAACATTACCACAGTGTTATCTGTGTACATGAATCCTAAACATCCAAAGGCCCGAATTGATGTGATCATTCCTCAGGTTTGATGGCTATGAAGTTCCCTGGGGTTTGATATTCATGAGTCATGATATGCCCCTTTAAAGAAGCATGGCTATGACTCTACTACACAGAGATTGTAACACAATCATTAAATGCTAGTGGCCTCAGAAGCCATTTAATCCAACCCACTTGTTTTACAGATGTGGAGCTTTACTTCCTGGAGAAATTACCATAAGGATAAAATAAATAGCCCTTCACAAGCCAACAGTCTAGAGATAGCTAGGTGGCACAGTGGGTAGGTGCTGGACCCAGAGTCAGGAAGATCAGAGGTCAAATATAGCTTCAGATATTTCCTTGCTGCGTGACTCTGGGAAAGTCACTTAAGGTCTGCCTGCCTTGGTTCCCTCAACTCTAAGATAGGGGTCATAACAGAACTTACCTCCCAAGGTCATTGTGAATATCAAATGGGATTTTTTTTTTTTTGGTAAAGTACAAATTGTACCTGGAACTTGGTAGGTGCTTAATAAATGTTTGTTTCCTTCCTTGCTTTATAGACACATTATTCCCCTATCATATGTTCTGTTGTTCCAGTTTTGACCTATTTGCTATTTCCTCAATATGCTACCCCATATCTCAACTCAATGCTTTTTAGATAACTTATCCCCCCATTTCTGGAATGCTCTCTGTCATCTCTAGGAAACCATGAGGTCTTTAATAATTGAAACCAAATGCTACCTCCTATAAAAGACTTTTCTTTATCCTCCCCAGTTGTTAGTGTCTCCCTACTCCCAAAATTCTCCCAAAATTACTCTCCCCAAAATTAAATATTTATTATGCTTTTACTTCTCTGTGAATTTGTTGTTTCTCCCAAATAGAATGCAAGCTCCTTGAGGGCATGGGCTTTCTTTTTTGTGTTTGTACATCCAGGACCCAGTATGATATCTGGCACATAGCAGATGCTGAATAAATACTAATTGAATTGAATCCTTCAAGGTCAAGCAGAAAGTTATAGATTGAGCCAGGACTCCTGGCTCCCAGGTCAGGATGCTTTCCATCATAGTAGAGTTGCATCCAAGGGATAAAAGATGAGCTATCAGCCTGCAGCCCAGAGTGTAGAAAACACAGGGAGGCAATAAATTCTCTGCTCCGGATTGTTTTCTGTAATCTAGTTCTGCTATCTCAGTTTGTATAAGCACTTAGCATTTCTCTACCTATTTTGAACCCCCCCCCCCCCACTACTCAGATGACTCCTTCTGCAAAGTGATTCTTCCCTCCTCTGAAAGTCTGACTCCAACCCTCATCTACTTGTTTGAAACAATAGTTTGTGTTGCATATTAAAAATAACTCCAATACTCACCTCTTCTTCCCACTCCTGGAGTCACTTCTGCCTGCTGCAGATTCAATTGTTCAATCTTGGAAATCTTTTCTACTCTTTTTGTATCCCTAGTACTTAGTACCATGCCTGGTGAGTAGTAGGTGCTAAATAAATGTCAAATAATGGACTAAATGCTGAATAACATTCATAAATGTGCATAGAATGTGGACCAGATTGCCAGGGGTCATTCTATGAATGCAAGGGACATTCTATGCATCTCCAATGCAACCACCATAAAGTCCATGCCTAACACTAGTTGCTACTTTTCCTCTCTCCCTTCCGCTGGATGCTATTTTTTTTCTGGATGTTTCCTGACAAAAACATTATTAACCACAGTCACACAAGTTCTCAAATGTGACTATTTCCAAAATGGAAATCAGTTCAATAAAAGACTTTCTCAGCATCGCGGGATACTGGTCATATCAAAGAGACATAATGGCATAGTGAGAATCGCACTTGCTCTGGAGCCATAGGACCTAGATTCATATCCCACCTGATATTTACTACTTAGCCTCTTTGCATCTCCTTTTCTGTAAAATGCAAGGATTATGGATGATTTCTAATGTCTCTTTCAGCTCCAAATATATGATCCTATGGCATAGCCTACACTTTTTTAAAAAAGCCTAGAGGCTTAATTACGAGGGTCACATTGATTGTTAAGGATCAAAAGCAGACCATTCATTGAAGTATCTCCCCTCCGGGCCTCCCATGATGGCATACTTACAGATGAATGATATTCTTGTTGAGAACATTGCCCCAATCAATACAGATTCTGGCCCCTTCACTACTCTTTATCCTTTGTAATTACTTTCCTACACCTTTCGATAGAGTATTCATTCAACATAGTAGAGGCCTTTCTCTGATTATTTCAAATCTCAGAGGCACCAATATAATATGTAATATGTCAACATGTTATGTCTCATTCAATGATACATGATTAACTCACCATTTCTTTTTCCCCATAATAACCACACAAGAGATATTGCCAAAACTTCTTTCCTTGGACACCATGGGGATGATAAATAGACAAGCCATAAATAGAATATGATGGATTGAGCCTTTGAATTAGCAGAGAAATGACCAGCCTTTGTAGTACATAAAACTCCAGAGAAATCAACATAAATTCAGGCTCTCCCCTCTGTCTCTCTAGGTGTCTGTCTGTTTGTCTCTATCTCTGTCTCTCTAGTGCGTGCACATACACACTCTCATACCTGATACTACATTCTGTAGTATGCATTCCCATTTTACAGAAGAAAAATTAGCTCATCACACTTAAATCACGTGACCAGCTCCCTTTGCCAAAAGTGCAGACAAGCAGTAGAAGATAACAAATGCCCCACCTCCAGCCCTGCCTCTCTGTTTATAGAGCCTAAATGATAAGGGTCCAATTCTAGTGCACTTCTTCCCCAGGAAGAGGGGAATCCAGAATAATGGGCT
This sequence comes from Gymnobelideus leadbeateri, assembly GCA_011680675.1. Classification (NCBI taxonomy): domain Eukaryota; kingdom Metazoa; phylum Chordata; class Mammalia; order Diprotodontia; family Petauridae; genus Gymnobelideus; species Gymnobelideus leadbeateri. The sequence goes on along the minus strand of WOXC01011128.1, from coordinate 122,014 downwards.
GCCCAGGAACAAACTCCAATTCAATGACTTTATAAAACTGTTTTGAATTTAAAGTGAGGAGTGTTTTCCCCCCAGTTTTGTCCACGAATATTTTGCAAACTTGACTTCTAATGCATCTTCACATTTCCATGTTTTATAAACAATTCAACAAATTAGAAGTCAAAGTGTCCTAAGGGCGGAAGTTTCCTGATAAGAGGAATCTCAAAGAAATTATAGTATATTTAGAAACCAGAATGACATTTCCATCCTTTATTTGTTTACCACTTGAACTTTAGCAGCTAGATGGCAACGCATTAAAAGGCTGCTCAGGCATTTGGTTGGTGAGTTTCCAGGCTCCTGAAAAATTATAGACCCCAGCAACAGTTCAAGGACGTCATAATTCACCAAAATAGTCTAACTTCTGGAAAAACCTCTTTTGTTAAAACCTTCTGATTTAGAGTCTATGGATCTTAAAAAGACCTCCACTTCATTTTAGGGTTTCCCCTGCCAGCAGAGTTTATGAAGAAATCCATTTTGCTACAGCCTCTGCTGACTGCCAGGAGACCAAGGATGATAGGCCTGTTTCTGATGCCAGCTGCAATGGCCAGAGCCACAGGGGGAGCCTTACCACTTGTAATCTTTGCCCAGGGCAAGAAAGGTACTACTTTATACATAAATCTGGTTCAAGCCCCCCAGCATGGCAGAGTCCTTCAGGAACTTACTTTTCTTTCTTTCCCTATGTATCCTTCCACTGAAGGACTTGTTTTTCCAGTAAGCTCTCTCAATTACAGGTCAGTGATATTTTCTCATAGATAGCAAGAACAATACTTAATTAGGTTTTTAAAAGGTTTGAATTTAGCTTTAACTATAGTGATTTTTTTCCCAGCATGTGCTGAGAGAGGAGAGAAGCCAACATCCAGGAAATGAAAGCGAAGGCTCAGCAGGCAGGAGGACAAAGTTTTATAGCAAGAACATTAGATTGGACAGCAAAGAAACATGGTACACTGTGCAAGAAATAGGTAACATGAGACTTAGTACTTACACAATTCTTTTTTAGATAAAAATATGAAATAACTATTTAAGCCATTCCCCTCCCCACTACACACACACACACACACACACACACACACACACACACCTTTGTGCACTAGAGTCAAGTAATTACTAGGTCCAAGCTCATAAAAAGAAGAAAGAGGGCGAAATAGAGACAACTTGGAGTAGTGGAGAGAAGAGCAGATTTAGAATCAGTGGCCATGGGCTCTTAAATGGAAGCTCTTATACTTAATATCTATGTCACTTTAAGCAAGCCATTCAACTTTTCTAGGCCCCATCCCATATATGTATGTATGTAAAATCAGGAGATTTAACATGATCTCTGAAGTCCTTCCAATTATAAATCTATGATCCTTATCAAGTTGAACAGTCAAATAAAAACTATTGATGCTTGAAGGAGCCTTAAGAGGATAGGTCTCTAAGGCTCTGGCCTCTTGAGTTCATGGTGTTGTTGTTGCTATTGTTATTGTTGTTATCGATGTAAAAAATTCCTGGTGTGGAAATTCCATCCACCAATGTATATCAGTAACTCACCTGTTATAATAATAGAGAACTGCCTTGAATAATGAGAATTTAGTGACTTGCCCATGATCATAGCTAGAAAATGTCAAAAAGAAGATTTGAACCCAAATCTTTTTGACTCCAAGGTCAGCCTTTTATCCACTATACTATATATCCTATTATTGGTTTTAATAAAATTAGTAAATAATTAAATGTGATGAAATTGGTTGATAATTGAATGTTAAAGTATGTCAAACTGAGGCAGTGTCCTTAAGTGAAAAGATCCTTGAATTATGCATCAGATAACCTGCAATCTCCTGCCAGAAATACAATTAATTATTTTGTGACCTTGTGCAAGCCTCTGAACCTCTCTGGACTTCATTTTATTCATCTGTAAGATAAGACAGTAAGAATTAAAGATGAAGAACATAAAACCCTTCAACCACGTGGGACCCACAACACACCTAAGTGTGGCTTGAATAAGATTAAAATGGAATTGGGAAATATTTAACAAAATAAATAGAAATACAATAAAACAAAGATAATGTTCATGCAATTTTCTAATTACATGAATTTTCTAATGCCTCCAGGGACCCTTACACATGTTATTTTCATTTAATGGCACCCATTTTTATTTGAGTTTGACATCACTGGAATAGATGTTCTCTAAGACAATCACCTCTTCCAGTCCTAAAATTCTATAATTCCATGAGAAAATATGAGTAGTAGAACCCCTTAAGGAGAGTATGAATGTGTCCCAATAGCAATAGTCTTGCTTTATGCAGAAATCATGACTCAAATGAGTTTTCTAGGTCTTTCAGTTCTATGCCAGGAGGCGTTTCAAATGAAATTAAAAGAGAAATGAATCTTTGAAGATTCATGATGAAATCTCTCTATCCCCACCCAACATAAGCCTTCCATCTCTGGGGCAAAGTCAGTATCCAAATGTGGGAGTTTGTGAGGTCCAGGAAGCTGTAAGTTGAACTTTTCAAAACATGGATACAAGAAGAATAAGACAAGTAAGCAGGGGTCCTGGCAACTGTAATTAGTAATAATTTGATCGCCTAGGATACTGTGAAAAGAAGGGGGCTGGTCTTGTTTACTGCCGGGCTTAGTGCCTTTGGGGAGGCTAAATCAGACTTCATATTAAAGCTAAGCACCAGTGATTTATTGCCTCTTAAAAACATGTTTGGTGACACTCTCATAAAACCATGAAAAAAAAACAATCATGCAATTGTTAAGAATTTGAAATAATTTACTTTAAGTAGAAGCTGAAGAAGAGACAAACTATTATTCCATAGAACATCAGTAAAAAACAGTAGTTAAAATGACAAAATTAAACTTCAAATGTAAAATATTCAACTCAATGTCATGTCATTCAGGTGAAATTAGTAGTTTGCTCTTGCTCTCTGCTGAAATGAGTTGGTTTTAAGGAGGCATTGTGGGGAGGATGTATGTGTGTATATGCACATGTTTGTTTATATGCATATGTGTATATGTGAGAGAGATAGAGACAAAGATAGACACACACACACGCAGAGAGAGAAATTTTAAAATAAGGGCAAGAGATGAGAATATGGGTCTGAACTTGTTCAGCAATTGATTTTTCCTTATTTCATGCCACTGTTTTGAAGTCAAAATATACAATGCATTTGCAGAGATACAACTTTCATTAAGTTTATCAGTAGACATAAGTTTGCCTATATGCATGCCAGCACATGTTGGCTAAAAAGAGGCATTGCATGACACTACTGGGGTCATTGCCCAGTATATAGGTACCAGTTTCCAGAAATAAGGCCAAATTCCTTGGAGAAAAGGAAGGAAACCCATTTAATGCAGTTTTAAGATTCTTCTCACATTTAAGTGTGAGACCTTGAATTATACATTTGAAGGATAAAGGAGAAGAAAGGATATTTATTGAATTCTTTTCAAATAAAGCTAGTTTCTATTGATCTTATTCCTATAAATGCCCCCTGACATTTGGAATATAAGGATGCCAATTGCACACATTTCATTTCCAGTATAACCTCTACATAGAATTATGAAAGAGTATATAACATTCATTCTTTTTTTTTATAAAGCAATTGGGGTTAAGTAACTTGCTCAAGGTTACACAGCCAGTCATTATTTGTGTGTGGATGCTCATTTTCTGAGGCCGGATTCGATCTCGGGTCATCCCAACTCCGAGGCCAGTGCTCTTACTCACTGCGCCACCTAGCTGCCCCAACATTCATTCTTAATACAGGTAAAATTCCTATAGAAACTTGGCATTTGTATTGGACACTACTAAGATGAAAACTAATTGACCAAAGGAGAAAATATGAATGAAAAAGTTTCAGTGATCTGCCTGCTGAACCATCCAGGGGGAAACCACTGCTGCCTTCTCAACCCAGGGAGTCATCCTAGCTTTACTAATATAAAACCACTAGTAAATCAGACTAAAAAAGAAAGCTTTGGGAATTATGAAAAAGTTATCTGCCAAGATTATTTTATTTTTTCAAACTTTTGCTCTATACTCTAAATATAGGTTTCACGGTGTGCTGTTGGGTAGAATATAAACAACTAGTTTCTAGATACTAAGTTCCCAGAAACGAATCGTAACATGAGTGTGATGTCCGATCAAATGGGTTAACAAAATAAAGACAGATGGCAGCAAATTAAGTCTAACACTCAATGCTAACACTTTACAGCTATGTTGCCATTACAGACTTCTCCACCACACTGATTCAGACTTCAACTTGACATTGATCCCAAAAATATATTCAGCACCATCTGCTGCTCAAGTACCATTCAGAGAAAAGGAGGTGACCATTTGGGATCTCAGTATTAAAAGCTGTGTCTGGGGGGAACACCTTTCTAATAGGAAAAAGACTAAGAACTCAGGCAGCCCAAAAGCTGGAAGAATAGGAGAGGGAAATAAAGTCAGCCATATTTCCCAGGTTCAACTGATTTCCCATCCAACAGTTCTGTAATGGGATATAGTGATATGCTCCCACAAGCCCTTGCAGAGAGTAAAACAAAAATGTAACGTGCATAATGTTAAAAACAGGTATTCGTCTAAAACTCATGACTTTAGTGTACTCTCCTGTGATTTTCTTTTATAAAAAGATAATCCCATAGGAGGTAAAAGGGACATTTTCATCATATCCAATACAGAAAGAGGTCAGAATATATCATAAGTAACTACACATATATATCTTCAGGTCAGAGAGTAACCAACTGTCATGCATTTCAAGGAAAGGTCACATTTCCAAGGAAACCATTCTCAGTTGTTGACAAGAAACTTCTTCATGTGCTAAGCATACAGATGACCATTTTTTTTTAAAACTCTATATGGGTCAAGATATGGAAAGCTGTTAATTATGTAAGAAATCTCAAAGTAAATGATGTTTCTTGCAGTCCTGGCCCATCTTGGGGTGGGGGAAGGGGGATAGATGAAACATTGGCTAATAATGATTCAGAATTGTCTAATGCACTGTTTTGACAGACTTCAAATCCTTAAAGGAAAAGAAAAACTCTTAATAATAAAACAGAGATTTAGATGGAAATACGAGTAAGCAACAAAGACTATAATGGAAGATATTTGAAGCTATTTTGACATTTTCCCCAAACAATACTCTTTATGTAAATTAGTAAACTATAACAAGGATATTCATGAGGTAGGAAAACATTTTCAGGGGGCGAAAAAGGTGTTTAACATTTTTTTTTTAACATCAATTTTCCAACATCAAAATGATGACCTAAATAAGACTCATTTGGTATAAACACAGAAAGGTGCTTACATCTAACAATGTAATTTAATACTTCAGTTTCTTCATTATAACAGATTAAAATGTCACATGAACTGAGACTATTGAGGTGCCTACACTGTCACAGCCCTTTAATTGACTAGTAAATTGATAGAAACTGAAGATAATGCACAGAAGTAGTATGTCAAGTAAAGAGTAATGTGTCTGAAGCCAGAACACCCAGGTTCAAATTCAAGAGCTACAGCTTACTAACTATGTAACCTTGGGTCAATCAGCTAACATCTCTGAACCTTAATTTCCTCATTTACAAAATGAGGGAATTGGACAAGATGACCTCTAAAGTGAGTTGTGAATAGAAATTATTCTGGCAATAAACTTAGCTGCACTGGGAAAAAGGTAATCATCCCCTAGAGAGTCCAGTATGTGTTCACAGAGGGGTCAGGGGTGAAGGCACTTGGGCCCTAGGACAGGAGATCTAACTGTAGGTTTAGCCATGGGAAAAGGGGAGTGGCCCATTCTTTTCCCTCTTCATGACTTACCTCCTTCACTCTTCCGAAGGATTCTCCTATTCCCCTAACTCCTATAATACATGAGGTAGAATGAGGGATGAGGGCAGGGGTGAGGGAGGTGAGGGCTGTTGTGGGAACATGAGAAGTAAGGACAATGGATCACAATGGGAAGTGTCCCTGCCCCCAGTGTTGTACTTAGGCAAAGTTCCAATAGTCCTACCCTAGGCTCCTTTCTGAGAATTTAAGTCTATAAACTTAATTGAATGAAGGTCTAGGAGAGTTGCCTCAAGTTCAGAGAAGTGAAGAGACATCTGATGTCATGAACTCAAAGATTCAGAGCTATGAGGGGCCTATGGGCAAATATCAGAGATGAGAGCTGAATAAAGTTCTTCCTAATTTTAAGTCCAGAACTCTTTTAGTTTAGCCAGATGCCTCCTGTACTATAGACATAGATTTAAGTTTTTAAAAAATAAAGAGGCTTAAATATTAAAGGTTTTGTTTTTTTTTAAAAAAAGGCATATACTTACTAAAAAGGAGTACCCTAAAAATAACTATATGTTACATTAGACAACAACAAAAAAAAAGAAAACTAACAGTGCAGGGTAGAATCTTGCGATGCTTTGCTCTTGGCCCAAACAAAACTGACATTTACTCCTGCATACTGAACATCAACTAGTAGCATAAAGAACACACCAAAGAATCAATAAAGTAGTAAGATCCCAGTCCAGATAGAGTCTTTCAACCATATTCCTCGTTCAGAGGAAAAGAAATTTTTGTCTCCACTTCAAGCAAAGAAACTTTCACCAATCTATTGGTCCAGTCTGATATACAGCCACATTGTGTGCATTTATCAGTTATAAAGTTTCCCCCTTCTGCCATTAATGCAAAAAAAAAAAAGGTTATGCAAAAGACTAAATAGTCTTTGCCACAAAAACACTGTGTCAGAACCTGGAAGTAAGCCAACCAAAACAGCAGGGGGTGTTGCTCTGATAAGTGCATTTCAGAATTCTCCATACAAGGGCAGCAGTGGAAAAGAGATTTCACAGATAAGACAAGACCTCATAAGAAAGAAAACCATCCTCTTTAGAAGACAAATTGCCAAAGGTAGGGAGGGCTTGGGAGACAGAAAACTGCAAACATGCTGAGCCAAGGAAGGACACTCCCTGCAGCTGTCTGAAGATAACCACTTTTGCATTTTAATATTCTTTATTTTTTGCTGCTATGTGCTCTAGAAATTGCTTTCGGTGTTATGAATCTTAACAGACTTGTGGTCTTTGAAACAGTAAGTATGAATACTTTCCACTATGCCAAAGGTAGAAAGAACGAGAGTAAAAACAATTTCCTGGACAATGAGAAGTTAATAGACCTAATTAATGCCTAATACAAATTAATACAACAAAACATTGAAAGTAACCCATGGAAGGAGTTTGTAGGAATCATGAGAGTGCCATTCATTTTCAGAATTTTCTGTAAGCCTCACTGCTTCTTCAATAGAGGGCACTATGAGATGAAAAGTGGTTGAAAGCTAAACAATACAGAGTCTTAATTGAGAACCAAGATTATAGTTGTAATTTGACAGGTTTAAACAAAAGAAATCTCTCTTTCCACCCCTACGTCTATTCTCTGTGTGAAGAGAATTATTATCATTACAGAGTGGTCAGTGCTCTCATTTAGGGGTAAATTCCCATTTTTAAAGCATTAAGAGACAGGACATCTACCAGTGCAGGCAGAATGGCACCACTGGGTTGGAGACCAAATAATCATCAGGAATTTGCTATAAGATAGACCTTTTATAGTATAGAAATCTGTACACATCACCAAAAATATAAGTACTTTGTAATGAAAAGTCCCTGTCAAACCATAGTTTGCAACAGGAATAAGGGCATGGGAGTGAAAAGAATTATTTAAAGTGAATCTTCCATTCTTTCCAGCACTTCATGACAACCTCTATCATAGTTATCATGTTCCAGTCATCTTGGTGGTAAGGACTCAGGAAGTATACATGTTCACCCAATAACAGTATCCAAAATATGATAGAAATCAACAATGCATGAGAAGCAAAGGAAGAAAACAGCAAACCCTTCCCTGAATAACTATCTGATCCCTATTGCTCTTTCATAGGGAGGGAGGGAAAAAAAAGAAATTTATAAGATAACTTTATTACATATTTAAAAGAAATAGCAAGTTGTATGTGGCAGATTTTCAATTTTGTGTGCAATAGTCTTTTTTATTATACTATGTATGGAAATGCTTGTTTTATTTCATAAATTAAAAATAAAATAATTTTTAAAAAATTTTAAATGTATGCAGAAAAATCATAGACCTGAGTGGTGACCTAAAAAATGCAGAGGAAAAACAACCCCACTCTGCCACATAGTCAGAAAGAGGGCACTTGGGCCCCCACCTGGAAATCTCTAGTGAAGGGAAACCCACATCCTGGGAAAGTAGGAAGGGGTCATCCCCTTTCTAGGTAGCTTTAATCATGGAGAAGGTTTTCCTTACATGGAAACTAAAACTGCATCTCCACAAGTTCTGCCCAAAGTCTTAGTATCAGTTTAGCCTTGAGTCTAATCCCTTTTATCCAAGATAGCCTTTAAAATTTGTGAGACTCTCTGAGACTCCATAATGGCTGAACACCCCAGTTTCTTCTGATGCTCATCCTCATTTGTTATATCATTATTTTGTACTAGATGATACTGTTTGATACTATAGTCTGCCTCCTACATAACTAAATAGAAGTGAAGGATTTTCGAGAGTAGGGAACTGTCTTTTACTCCTTTCCATTACTTTCCTCTGTCTCCCTTTCCAAAAATAGCACTTTGTGGAAGGCACTCTATCAGTGCTTCTTGAACATGAAGAAAGAACATGAACAAATGAATGAACAAATAGCAGACGGGGAGGTAGGGCAGCTAGATGGTGCAATCCATTCAGCACCTGACCTGGAGTCAGAAACCCTCACCTTCCTGAGTCTGAATCTGGCCTCAGACACTTACTAGCTGTGTGACCCTGGGCAAGTCACTTAACCTTATTTGCCTTAGTTTCCTGATCTATAAATGAGTTGGAGAAGAAAAAGGCTAAGTACTCTGGTATCTTTACCAAGAAAACCCCAAATGGCTTCACAAAGAATCAGACATGAAATGACTCAACAACAAGGACAGGGAGGCATAAGGAAGAATCAGGGACAAGTGATACTCTCTGAGCTGATGATAACAATTGCATGTCCATGTAACTGCTTCAGGTATTTAGAAGCACTTGGTCTCTGGGACTGCAAGCACTTACTTTACTGAGATACAAAGGATACGATTCTCAAGTGGTAGTACAAGAATGCTGTCACTTGTAAGGAATAGGTTAGGTGACAGTCACTTGTAAGGGATAGGTTAGGTGACCCTTCAGTGCTGCTAGGAGCTCCTTTACTTTAAAGTGATCACTTATTACAGGCCAACTCCCTCTTAGGCCATCTCTCAGGGGGAAGGCTCATGCCTGCCCCACTGTTTATTACTTAACTGCACCACAGCCTAACTCAATTTCCAGCCTACCAATAGCTCCTTACATTTTACCAGCTGCTTTATGAAAGTCACTGAACAAACTATGCACTGTTAGGCATAGGATTCTGGCTGTCTTCCCTACTTGAATCCAAGGAGTTGTGGGACTGGGACTGTGTGTAAAGAGACAGTTTTCTTTTCCTCATATTCTAGAGTGGGGGGAAGCCAAAATTGTAAAAAAAAAAAAAAAAAAGGAGGCTGGAATTGTGCAAGTGCACAGAAGGTTGGTGGGGTTTGAGTTGGCTCAATGTTACATTGAGAAGAGGAAGAATGAAGGAGCGGATGGAGAGCAGCTGCCATATTGAGGGGGTGGGGACCACCAGAGACACCCCTGCTCTGGCTATTACTGTTACAGCTGCTGGCACTGATACTGCCTCAGGGCAGAGAAGCTAGGAAAGGGCTATAGCCTCCCATCTTAGGGAGAGCTTCACATGGTGAAACTCCTGATTCCCATCTCTCACAATGAGCTTTCCCTTACCCTGAATCAATGTATGACATTCTGCATTTTTAAAAATCTTCTTCATTCTACCTGCTATGTGTTCCTCAAATGAAAACAGGTCACTCAGAAATACTACTCGTGGTGTATGTGTATCCTTGAGGACCTGGAGAAAGAAGGGATTCTCTTTTGCCGGGATCATCAGATAATGGTGGGACTCAAGATAAACCAAAAAGGTTTTATTGATAAATATTACTGTAACTATCTCATTTCTACTGACAAAGGAAAGTTACTATAGACTTCTAGGGAGAAAGAGATTTGATAAGGAAAATGTTCATTTAAGGAAATTGTTGTTTAGTCATTCAGTCAGGTCTGACTGTGGACTTTTGTTCTTGGGTTTTTCTTGGCAAAGATACTAGAGTGGTTTGCCATTTCCTTCTCCAATGTGTCCCCATTTTACAGATAAGGAACTGAGGCAAAAAAAAGCAACTTGCTAGGGTTACATAGCTAGTAAACGTCTGAGGTTACATTGAACTCAGATCTTCTTTAAGGCAATAGCCTAGTACAGTTTTCTCTTCTTGTTCCTTTGCTCAACAGGTTCAAGGAAACTTCTGTCCCTTCTGAGTGAAGCTGAGGGCTCCAATGAGTGAGGGAAGGAGGGAGGGAGGAATGGAAGGAAGGAGGGAGAGAGAGAGAGAGAGAGAGAGAGAGAGAGAGAGAGAGAGAGAGAGAGAGAGAGATTCCTGAACAGAGAAGATGGGAAAGAATGACTCTGGCCATACTAGGGCATGGACAGACTTTAGGGAGTAGCTAGTTTTCTTCAGATAACAATCAAAGTCACTATCAGAAATATTTTTTCTTCTGATAGTCACACAACCCTATAAGGCATGTCAAAGCATTATTATCTCCATCTCCATTTAATAGACAAGCAAGCTGAAACTCAAAGAGATTTAGTAGCCAACCCAAGGTCTTATCGCTAGCAAATAGGGGAGCTAGAATTAAAGCCCAAGCTTCCTGTTATTTCTACCTATAGACTCTAAAAGGTTTACAGAAAAACAAATTTACAGGAGGGATCTTGACTAATTTCTGGTATCAATTGCTTCCATGTAATGCCATAAACTTTAACGGTGTCAACTAGAAGAGCATATTTTATTACATTGTATTAGTTGCTAGGCAGTACAGTGGATAGAGACCTGGACCTGGAGTCAGAAGGCCTGAGGACAAATATAATCTCAGACACTTAATAGCTTGCTGACCCTGGGCAAGTCATTTAATCTCTATATGTCTTAGTTCCCTCGTCTGTCAAGTAAGGATATTAATAGCACCTACCTGCCAGGGTTGTTGTGATGGGAGGAAAGTGGGATAATACTTGTAACATATTTTTAAACCTTAAAGTGCTATATAAATACTAGTTATCATCATCATCATCATCAATGTTATGCTAAAAGTCCATTGTCTATTCATAGCTCTACAAACAATGTGCACTGTGAAAATATCCTCTCAGGACCTACACAGAGCAACAGAAGTCAACGTTACCAGCAGATGTGGAGAGGTGTCCTTAGGGAGTATAAGGAGATTTATGAATAAATGTGATTTAATGTGATTTTTCCCCACACATATATGCCCCACATATTTGATTTTTCTGTACTATATAACATCTTCAGGTAATGGTACCTAAATGACTTCAAAAGTCTCACCAAGAGTAAATCACTCCCAAATTTTTAGGATGGGGGAAATTACTATCAATTAGTGCAATTAGTATCAATCTGATGCCTAGCATGGGGTAGCATTTGAATAGCTCAAACCTCCGGAATTCAGATTTGGCAAAAAAAAAAGTAGAACACCAAAAATAGTCCAGAAAATTGCCTGAGGGCATTAGAGAACATTACAGTAATGGTGATACAGTACAAAACCATTTTGTCACATACATGAGGTGGCAGATAATTTGTTAGGTGGCTGCAATATTTGGTGACAGGCTACAGCCCTTAAAATGCCAGCTATTAATTTTGTTGTCTATTACCTAGTTTAAATATTAGTAGTAGTATAACATGTAGATCTCACCCTATTAGAAAGCCTTGATAGAGTCTAATTTTGAATAATAGAAAAGCTACTATCAGTTTATCATTTAATAATACCATAGTTTCTGAACTCTGGAGAAGAGTGAGATGTTGGTCTCCTATAAAAGAGTGTGTTCATTCCCATATTTTCTACTAGAGAGAAGACAGTCCCCTTTTTCAAACATTTCTAGATATGGTCAATATAATTCAGCTCTATATTTATTCCATGTTATTTACACACATAACACACCTTATACACACATGTATGCCCATTTATGTATACATATGTATATATGTATGTATATATATTTAATATAGATATGTGTTATGAATTTTAAATAGTTTCCACATAATCACTTTAACAAAAAGGGTAAACTTCCTTGAAGTTTTAGCCCTTTAAATAAGCCAGCTATACTACTCAAGCCTGGAGGCATAAGGATATGTAGATTATTATTTATAAATTATTAATATTGTTTAAAACTAGCTTTATGTGGCTAAGAAATTATCTAACTGAAAAAGCTTAGAGTTGAGGTCAGGCTGACCTCGGAGACACTCCAAGGAACCCAAATGGTTGTAAGGAATATTTAGATTCTACTCAGTGTTTGTTTTGAGTCTATTCAGTCTATTCTTTGGGGGTCTACCCAAAGCTTATTCTCCAAAATAGATTGACTTACCTGATGATATACATGTAAAACTGCCCATCTCTTGGAGATGAAGACAGTTCCCTTTTTCAAACATATCTAGATACGGTCAATAGAATTCAGCCTACATGAGGCCAATCAGACAAATGTTTGATCTCTATGTGATGTAACCTCACAAAAAAATTAGAGAGGAAATCACTCCTTCTCACTGGCTCTCTATCAAATGACCTAATGGATTTCTTTCTAAATCTATTTCAAATTTTGAAGTTTGTACTTGTTCTTACAAGCAACAAAAGTCAGCCACATTTACAAATGGGGACAGAAACAAGTTTAAATTGTATATACCAACAGAAGGATTAATAGTTAATCCAAAATTGTAAATAACAATTTTTAATATTTCATATTTGACTTGGAAGGTATTTTTGTAATTGTGTCTGAATATCAGCATGTCTGACTTCACTTCAAAAACAGGTCAGTCACACTGTGCAGACCTGACTAGCTAAAATACTTTCCAATTTTCTCATTCTACTCCAAGTTCAATTCTTTCCTGAAACAGATTCCTTGCTGGGAAAAGTCCTGATCTCTGGGACTAATGCCCTATTCCAGTTTAAGCAAAACTACTGTCTTTCAGACCTGCTTAGAAGAGAAACAAGAAATAAGAAGGATCTGTGATTTCCTTCCCACTTTTGGAATTCATGGCAGCCTACTGCAGGTAAATATCTTGGGAAAATATAGAAGTGAAATGACATGGCGTAAGGGTCACATCACTGAGGCAGGTTTTGAACCCAGACATTCCTGATTACAAGCCCAAATTACCTCTTACCTAAATAAAGTACCTGCTAAGTATGTATCAATAGAGAGAGATGTCAATGAAAGAAAAGCATTAAACAGAATATCCTAGATGTTTAAAATACATCTGAAAGCAACAATAATCATTTCCATTTGTATAGGTTGTAAAGTTTACAAAGAACTTTCATAGATCACAGATCCCTGGATTTAGCATGGGAAGAAACCCTGGGATCCCAATACCCCCATTTTATAGATGAGGTACTAAGGACTATAGAGGTGAAATGATTTGCCCAAAATGCTACTTATAAGTAGTAAGTAGCAGACCCAGTTTCTCTGATTTGAAATCCATTGCCCTTTCCACAAAAGCAACAACCCTGCAAGATAAGTAGTGCAAATTTTTATTAACCTGATCTTCCACATGAGGAAACCAAGTCTCCCAAGTTCACAGAGCTACATAACATGTGTTTGAGACAAAATTTGAACCCAGGCCTCTATACTCCCTGTCCAACAATATTTTCTCTATGACACATTGGCTTTCCAAAAGTTTACATATGACACCATGCAAAAGTTTATATATGAGACTGGATTAGCTAGTACAGTGGATATAGCACCAGACCTGGAGTTAGGAAGACCTGAGTTCAAATTCAGCCTCAAACAGTTACTATCTGTGTGATCCTGGACAAGTCACTTAACCCTGTTTGCCTCAGTTTTCTCATCTGTAAAATAATCTGGAGGAGGAAATGGCAAACTACTCCAGTACCATTCCCAAGAAAAACACAATGGGGTCATAAAGAGTTGGATGTGAGTGAAATGACTGAATAACAACAATGTAAATAATGAAGACTTAGACTTGTGTCACTAAAAGGACTATGAAATTTCCCAAAATTCATCTACATCCAGTATCTGGTGTGTGTGTGTGTGTGTGTGTGTGTGTGTGTGTGTGTGTGCAAGTGTGTGCATACTCGTGCGTGTATTTGTGTGTAGATATGTATGTATATAGGTAACAGTTTGGTGATATAGAGCCAAATCGAGAACCAGACCTGGAGTCAAGAAGAACTGAGTTCAAATTTAGTCTCAGACACTAGCTACATAACCCTGAGCAAAGCACTGTTTGCCTCAGTTTCCTTATCTATAAAATAGGAATAACAATAGCACCTGCCTCCCAGAGCTGTGTGGCTCAAATGAGATTATAATCATAGATTTATGATTATTATATTCACATAGATATTCACTCTTAGAACAGTGTCAGGCACATGGAGTGTGTGTGTCTGTGTGTGTGTCTGCACATGTGAATGTGCATGTAAATATATCTATGTAAATTATAACTATTATTATTTTATGTGTGTATATGCTAATATATATGCATGTTATATATGTGTGTGCATGTATATACATATGAATATAGAGAAGGAGAGAGAAGGAGAATGGAAGAGAGAAGGAATAAAGAGAGAGATAGAGAAAGAGAAAGATCAGGTAGAGAAATTATGAGTTCTGTTCATCCAACTCCATGACAGTCTAGAAAACAGGCATATTTTAACCATTTGATTTTTCCTACATGGATTGTTAGAGCTAAGTTTTTTGAGTGATTATGGGTCTCAGGAGGATCTGCAGTGTTTCAGGGCATGGCATGATCAACACAATGTCATATGAAAACAGAAGTGGGTGGAAAACCTAACCCTATGTGTGGGAGAGAAAATGTAAACTTTAAAATACTATATAAATGTCAGCTATTTTCACTATTATGACCTATGTGAAGTCTGGCTTCTATTTGGACTATAAACTGGAAACCTGAACGATAGCAACAAACATGATCATAAAGTATATGCCCCTCGGTCTTATTCTTTACTTGATAGTAATAATCAGAAGTCATTGAATAAAACTATCCCTGTTGCTGTATATTTCAAGGAATTAGTAGGATTTTGACATATGCATGGGAAACACCTTGTTGGAAGAAAACCTTTAAGAGGTCAATCAATTTCAATGCCTTTTTTGGTAATAAACAGTAATCAGCACAGGATTTTCTATTTTTTCACCTTTCAGTTAAGTGCTTACTTGTAATTGATAATACATTTTCATATCCATTTTATTTTATTCTTGCCACCCCAGTCTTACTCTTCTCTCCCTTACCTTCTCTTCTACTGCTGATTATGCATGTTTACTTCTCCCTATCTCAGTTAATCTGGAATGACATTTGCTTTTTCCATCTCTTTTTAGATGAGCAAGACAGTGAACTCTTAATGGCATTTTAAAGCTGAATATTTGTTTTCCTGATCTAGAGCTTTTTTGTTCAATGAAGCTAAATGGTTCTATTAAACATGAGGAGCCCAGCTTCCTTTAATTATCTTGAAAGACAATTACAACTTTTTTTAACTGACCTTAGAAGAATGGAGATAATCATCCTAGATCTGTGGGATACTTTGTAGAGAAACTATAAAGAGAAACACAAGAATGAGGTAAATCACAGTCACTGGTAAAAAGAGGGGGAAAGAAGATGGGAGGGAGTAAATCTAGACTATTACTCAGGAAACAAAAATAGAGTTCTTTTTCAATATAGTCTGAAAATTAATTACTAATTTTAAGCATCCAGAGATGAAACCTGTCACAAAGCTCTACTAAAGAATAAGTTGGAGCCAGGGGAATTTCATTTGAAATATATATGGAAATATCTAATACCAATATTCTTCCAGTGATAGCTATGACTCATACAAAACACAAAAATCTCCAAAGAATTAAAGGTCTAGTTACCAAAAAAGTCAATGGAGAGACATATGGTGAGTGTGTGAGTAGCATATAACATATGACTATTCCAATAATTGTACAGGAGAATAATAGTTAAAACAAGTTGTTCAGTAGTCTCAGTCATGTCCAATTCTTTGTGACTTCCTTTTAGTATTTTTTTTTGGCAAAGATACTAGAGTGGTTTGCTCATTTTACAGATGAGGAAGTGAGGCAAACAAGATTAAATGACTTGCCCAGGATCACAAAGCTAGTTAGTGTCTGTGGCAGATTTGAATTCAGGAAGAGAAATCTTCCTAACTCCAGACCTTCACTCTATCCACTACATCACCTAAATGCCCAATAATGTCATAGCTAATATTCATATAGTACTTGGTATGGACTGTGTTAAGCACTTTCCGATTTGATCCTCACAACAACCCTGGGAGGGAAGTGCTACTGTTTTACAGATAAGAAAATGAAGTCAAACAGAGGGTAAAAGACTTGCCTGAGGTCACACAGTTGGTAAGTGTCTGGGGCCAGATTTGAACTCAGTTCTTCCTAACTCCAAACTGGGTACTCTGTCCACTGCAGCATCTAGAGCCTATTGTCAAGGATATATATGACTAAAAAGAAGATGTAGCAATAAAAAATGTTAACAAGCATTTATTAAGTGCCCACTATGTCACAGTCCCTGTGCTGGACATGGTGTATAGTGTACATAAATAGAATAAACCAAACAATCCCTACTTTTAGAGAGCTTATATCTGATTGGGGGTGGCAGTAAGGACACACACACACACACACACACACACACACACACACACACACACACACATATATATATATATATAATGTGAAGGAAATAAATACAAAATATTTAAAGAGTAAGGGATTTGAGGGGAAGGGCACTTAAAAGTTTGGATTAGGCAAGACTTTACAAAGATAGTAGTACTTTAATTGTATTTTTTTTTGTTTTTGTCTCTTTTTTTGGAGGGGGGAAGGCAGGGCAATTGGGGTTAGGTGACTTGTCCAAGGTCACACAGCTACTAAGTGTTAAGTGTCTGAGGCTCTATTTGAACTCAGGTCTTCCTGATTTCCAGGGCCCATGCTCTATTCACTGTGCCATCTAGCTGCCCCACTTTAATTGTATCTTAAAGGGGAGTTTATGATTTGGGAAGGTGAGGAAGAAACACATTACAGGTATGGAGCACAGTTAGTACAAAGGGAAGGATACCAGAGTTGGAATTCTGTATGTGAACAACTAAGAGAAGTCCAGTTTGACTATATCATAGGGTTTGTAAGAAGAGTTATGTATAACAATCCTGGAAAGATAGGTTGGGACCCAATTATGATGGGCTTTAAAAACCAAAGTGTGGTGTTCATATTTTATTCTAGAAACACAAGGAAAGTACCATAGTTTGTTGAGTAAGAAAATGATATGGTTAGATCTGACTTAAGGAAAATCACCTTGACAGCAGTTTGGAGGGTAGGTAAAAGTGGAGAGCACCTTGGGGCAGGGAAATCAATTAGGAGACTCTTGGTAATATGGCTAGGGGACTAATTAGGTAACATGCTAGGGGAGAGACATGGCAGCCAATGTGAGTAGAGAGGATTCAGCTGAAAGATACTTTAGAAGCAGAAATAGAAAGATTTGGCAACTGATTTATGTGGGGGATGCTATGTTGCTCATTGTTTGGGTTTCTATGTGAGTGTAAATAGCAACTATTTTCTGTTCTGCCCAGAAACTCTGAGAGTCTTCTTCCAGATTGATATCCTTGTGATGGTAAAGTGAGTCATCTTTGGTCTCAACTTTTTCCTAGCCCTTAGCCTGAAAGACGTGGCCTCAGACAAACAAACCTGAGAAAGATCTTAATTTAAAAAGGCCAAGATTACTTAGTGCATCCTGGGTTATCTCCAGTCATCTCGACCTTTGTCTTGACACTGGACTCCAATGACTCTGGAAGAGAAAGTGAGGCTGATGACTTTGCACAGTTCCACCTCATTGAAATCCAATTCACATTCAAGTCAAGGCATCACCTTCCTGATGCCATTGGTCTTCTTCAATAACAAAGGATGAGCAACAACAAGATGAGGGATGAGATTCAGGAAAATTGCAAGTACCATACTATCCTATGGTACTGGAAGGGGAAAATTTGGAAGGCAGGGTTCAGTTAAGTTTTAAATCAGTCCAGTGTTAGACATGTGGAGTATGAGAAATCTCTGGCACATTTACTTTGAAATTTCAAAAAAAAAAAGCAATTGGTGATGTGATTATTGAAGCTCACTGGAGAAAGTAGGACTGGATATACAGATCTGCAGTCATATCATAGAGATCAGAATGAAATCCATAGGAATTGGTAAGGCCACCAAGAGAGATTGCAAAGAGAGAAGAGTTAAGTGCATAAGTTGGAGTCTGGGGGGATATCTACAGTAAGGTGCATGATCTAAAAGATGAAATAGCAAGGGATACTGAAGAGTTGGACAAGTATAATGAGAAACCCTAGAGAGGAATGTCAAGAAAACGCAGAGGAGATATTTATTGCTTGGCAAAAGAGGGTAGACAGCAATGCCAAATTAAACAGAAAGATCAAGAATAATGAAGAGTGAACAAAGGCCATTAAGTTTGTCAATTAAGAGATCGCCTGTAACTCATTGGTAGAAAAGAGTGATCAGCTGAGTGATCAGGTTCGATTACCAAAGATTAAAGAATGAGTGAGAAGTAAGAAGAGAGAGCAAGCACAGGCATTTCTTTTAGGAATTTAAAAGAGAGAGAGGAGACGTTAATATGAGGGTGTGATAGGATCTAGTGAAGGTTGTTTTTGTTTGTTTTATGGGTGATACTTTGGCTTGTTTGAAGTCAGTAGAGAAGGAACCAGTAAATAGGAAGATGGTGAAGATGAGGAGTAGGAGAATGATAGAGGTTATCATGCCAAAGAAGATGGGAAGGGACTGGATCAAGGGCACATGTAGAAAGGTTGGCCTTGACAAGGAAAATACTCTTCCGATTGTCAGAGAACATGGGAAGTAGGGATAATATCAAAGGTTCTGAAATGAAGAATAGGGGAAGAGATGAAGCTCATATTGAATGGTTTCAGATTCTTCCATAAAGGAAATGAAGTCCTCAGTTGAGAAAGATGAATTACCTTGTAATAAAAGGATTGCCTTGCTACATTGAGGGCCCACTTGAAATTGGAAAACATGAATTTATAATATACCCAACCAATATGATTATGTGACTTCTGCATTCAACATTATGGTGAGTAGGACAACTGAGATTGTGGGAACAATCCAAATCTAAGGTTCAGCAAAGAATAAGCAGTAATATGAAAGAGAGGCAAGATATAGAGTTGATTTAGGTTAAGGTAGGAGGAGAGAAGTGAGGTCAAATCCAGCGTAAAGCTTTGAAAAAGTACTGATGGGTGGAGGGACTGAAGGTCTTGATAAGGACAAAAATTGGGTTTAGAAACGATAAGGCATGAGGACAGATGGAATGATAGGAGTTCATGGTCAGATAAGGTTTTATGTTAGGGAAATGAAACATTTCTGGGTAAAGGTGAGATCCAGTACATGATGAGAGTACAAGGGAGTTTACAAGGCAGTCAAACTTTAGTGGAAAATTCAGAAGGAACATTCATACTCCCTCTTCTTAATAGTGATAGGGTACGTAAGAGTAAAGGTATGGTCAAGTAAGAGAGCATAGGGTCATGGATGTAGTGTCATAGGGGCAACCCAAGACTCAGTGAGACCAAATGGATGGAAGGCGGATGAGAGAAAGAAGTCCAGAACAAAGAGACGTTTTGTACAGTTAGGGACCATATGTTCCAAAGGACAAAGTAGGCGGGGTTAGAGTGCAATATTGGTGGGGTGGGGTTAAGGAGGATAGAGGTGAGAGAACAGGTGGTAGGGGTAAGGGATGATTTTCTCCTATGAGTCTAGTGATTAATTAAAACAGCATAGGGAGAAATAGTCAGCAGAAAATTGTTAGTCACAGGGGTAGTAGTGTGTGAAATGAAAAACAAATCTTACAGTCTCCAAGAGGTATTGCCGATAAGCAAAGGCCAAAGGTGTAGGTCTTAATCACATTCACCTGCTCTTCTTATGGGAGGGGTGGGGGGAAAGGAGTGCTTTGATATTCCTCTTTGGAGGGTATAACTGAGTAGACCACATGCTCATTAGTATCCACATGTGTCAAGAGATCTAGATTAGAGGAAGAGAGACCCAGATGTGTGGCAGGATATTGGCAAGAATTGCACAGAATGAGAAGGCATAGATGGGTCACAATCTGCCCCTTTGAAAGTAATACCCATGTCAATGGGTTACAGATCTCCTTAAGTATTTATTAGTATGAGTAAATATTAATCCATGAGATTTTCATCATAACATGTAAAACTATTAAAAAATGAAGCAAATTTATTCTTCCCATGCCAATTTTAGGAAGAGCAAGATACATAGAGGATAATCACATATATCTTCTCATTTTCAGTGAAGCATTTTTAAGGGCTTAGTAGTTTCTTCCTTTAGAAAAATCTCCCATGGCTTATGTATCCTAATAAGGTTTGTTGGTTTTCTTTCTTTTTTTTTATCATACTCTTATCCACACAGAATAGCAACTTGGAAAAAAATAGGTTATTCAGAAAGGTTTTGATATTTAGAACGAAAACTCTCCTTCCCCTATCTAAATACTAGGGAAGGCTCCTATGTATCTTTCCCTCTAACCAAAGGAAAATGGAGAGCCATTAAAAGCATAAGACTAAATTGTAAGTTTATGAGTTATAAAAGGTTTTCAAAGACCATCCATAGGCAAGAGATTGGCACAATCCATGGAAGGATTTGATGTTTCTGACTAAATTTACAGTCAGATTAGATTGAGTCAAAATTAGATTGTGATTACAGATGCATTTGAGTCACATGGTACAAAACTTTACTCATAAATTTGACAGGACAATGGCAATGTATTTCAAAGAGGGCCCTATTCTCCCTGATGCCTGATCAGCTAATGTCTCATGCTTTCCACTGGAGGATGTAAAATAGGAAAATCACCAAAAACCAGAGTCTTCTCAAATGAAAGAAGTTGGGTTCATTTTTCTCTGAAAACAGGGGGCTTGAGAAAAAATCTTAAATTCTTACCAAAGATGTCTAAGCCATGGAAATGCAAATAAGAATGGATTAACTCAAGTGCCGTGGTAATCAAAGAGAAAAAGAGAGACAGAGACCATGAGACAAACAGAAAGACAGAGACAGAAAGAAAGAGATAGAGAGAGACAGTGAGACAAAGACAAACAAGGACAGACAGAAAGAGACAGAGAAAAAAGAGAAAGACAGACCTCACCAAGCACAAAGTGGAGTAAGAGAAACAAGCAGGGAATCTTACAATGGTAAAATCTGAAGGCAAAAAGTTACCTTGAAGGGGGCAGGATGATCTTTCTGTGTTCAGCAGTAGCCTGTTTTAAACAAATTTAAAAATTCTTGCAGATGAGCTTATTAAGTTCTGTGACACCAAATTATATACTAATAAGAATACAGATCAACATGTTCCTCATTCTCAGAAAGGCATCCCTGTCAAGGAGCTAGCATTTCAGTGGGCAGAGGATTGACTTATAACAGCTTTCACATCATGAATCACCTTCCCACCAGCTAACTCAGTGTCTGAACTGCAGTGGAAGTTGCCATATTTTTAGCTCAGATTCCACATATCTCATGTATCTGTAAATCAAGATGAGTGGTATTAGAAACTACAACGATGCTGCTACTGATGTGTAGTGTCAACCACACTGGCATACCCAGGATGACTGCTAGCACAAGTTCTTAGATCTGCTTTACTAGGAAAGATGGCTATTTAAGGGGTCAACAATCTTTTTTACATTACATTCACGACTTTAGGGGAAAAGTTGGCACCCTAAACTTCAGAAGAAATACATAGAAAATACAAGCAGAGAAATAAAGACCAACAGACAGGGCTCTGACTGTCTGAATCAAAGCAATATTGCTCTATATTTTACATACATCCCATGGTTGAGAGAATCTTTACATCTGAGCAGTCATGGATCTCCAAATATATAGCCACTAGAATCTCAACCATGGAATCACAACATCCTTCTCATAAGTGAGCCCCCAAAGCAAAATACCAACTCAGAGTATATACACACTTCTCAGAGCCAGAAGGCGTCACAATCCTCATGACTCAGTGCCTAATTAGAAATTAGCAAAAGGTGTGAAAGCCTTCCTACAAGCAAACTTCCCCTAAGCAAGCTTCCATTAATGGGCAAAGAAGATCTTAAATCCCATTAACTTTACATGATGAGACATCAATAAAAAGGTCCTGCATATGTGTACACTGGGTACAGAGGGTGTCAAGTATAAGCTGTCTGTGAGGGTAAAACATAAAGGCAGAAAAAATGAATATCAATTGTCTTCCCATTCATACACTAACCACCAGTCTCTGAACAAAAATTCCCTAATCTTCCCTTCTTCTCCTTACCCCCTAAAATAATCTACTTAACTTTAGAGTGAACCCTGGGGTAGAACTGAGGAAGAATATCTCAAACATTCCTCATTCCCTCTTAAAAAAGCAAAAACAAAACACCCTGGTCCTAGAATTCAATGTTAGTCAGAATTTGGGATTGGATATCTGCTCTGTCACCATGCATAAACTCCACTCCCTTCCCTCTCTTTCTTCTCTTTTTCAGAGATTAACAATTAAATCAATAATATCTTTCCAGCTGTGAAAGTTTTGACAGAGGTGACCCTTCTACTTATCAAGGCTAACTTCTCTACATACACAACTGATTTTATTCCATCCCATCTTCTCTAGCAAACAACCCTTTTCTATCACCCTTACTCTTTGACTAATCTTCAGTCTCTCCCTATAGATAGTTTCCCAGTAGCATACAAATATACTTATCAAAAACTCTCACTTGATCTGTCCATACCCACAAGCTATTTATCTCTTCCATTTTTTGGCTAAACTCTTTGAGAAGGCCAACTACAATTCATATATGGCTACCTTTCCTTTTCCTCTCTTCTTAATTCTCTACAGTTTGTATTCCAATCTCATCATCACATTGAAACTGTTCTCTTCAATGTCACTATTGATCTCTTAATTGCAAAACCTTTTTGAAAAAAATTTCCCCCAAACTAAGTAAATGATATATATGTTTGACTAAAGTAAGATTGTTAACCCCTTTTGAGTTGCTTTCCTTTAGAAAAGCAGATCAAAGAATATGCTAGCAGCCATCCTGGGTATGGTAAGGTGCTTGCTGTTACACACACACACACACACACACACACACACACACACACACTCAGTTATCAAATTCTGTCACTTCTATTTTTTTTAAATATATCTTGTATGGACCCTTTTCTCTCTTCTGATACATCACTACCCTGGTATAGGCCCTCATAACCTCTTGCCTGGATTATTGCAATAGCATATGCTGGCTGGCCTCCCTGACATAAGTCTCTTCCCTCTCTAGTCAATTCTATATTAAGTCAACTCTCCACTAATCTTTCAAAGGGATCTTCCTAAAGCTCAGGTTTGAGCATGTCACTCTCCTACTCAATAAACTTCAGTGGATCTCTGTCACCTCTAGTATGAAATATAAAATCTTCTAGGAGTTTTATAAGTTTTTTTATAACCTATCCCATACCTGCTCCATTCTTCTTCTATGTTACTCCATCCATATCTTCTGTGACTCAGTGACACTGACTTCCTTGGTGTTCCTTAAACAGTATACTCCATCTCCCAACTCCAAGTTTTTTCACTGGCTATCCTCCATGCCTGAAATGCTCTCCCTCATCATTTCTACCTACTGGCTTCCCTGGATTTTAAATCTCAATTAAAGTTTTCTTCTGCAAGAAGTCTTTTCCAGTCTCCTATGATCTTAATGCCTCTGGGACTACATATGCCAGGGCTTGAAATAGAGCCCATCACATCCCACACGCCCCTCCTCCCAGAGTCTTGGAGACTCAAACTATGGAAATCGACCCCTAACACTCATATGACAGCTTTCTTAACTGCTGGTGCTGGGCAAAGAAGAAGAAGGAGAAGGAGAAGGAGAAAGACAGGACACTGGGACAGGACAGTGTGTTGTGAGAACTTTGTGAAACTTAACTAAGCTTGAGGAAAAGAGGTCAGAATTCAGCTGGGTTCAGTTTTATCCTCCCAAAAGTTACCTAAGCTGGTTTACTATACATTTCTGAACAAGGGAAGTGGCTGAAATGCTTTTAGATCCGGTCCCTAGAGAAACACCCATCAGAGGAAAGGGAGTCAGAAAGTGAGCAATAGTAGAAAAGAGAAAAAAAAACTGACATTACTAAAAATAAAATCTCACTAAGGAAACTAAATGACTTTGAATACAAACAAATCAACAGGGAAAATAGCAGCATAAGGAAATATGACTTCCAAATCTAAGAAATTAGTTCAGGCACCTATGAATAAATATGACAAAACAAAGGGAAATGATCCTTTTTTAACCAAAAATTGAAGGGACACAGGGCCTTGTGGAATTTTTGGAAAATGTTAAAGCATGCTGTTCCTGAGTGTTTTAAAAGAGAAATTAGAATTATACGAGCAGAATTTGTAACCTACATTGCAAAAATATTGGGGCAAATAGAGAAACTTGAACATGCAAAAGCAAGTCTCACAAAAGAAACAAAAGAGATAACAAAATTTGGGAGCACAAATACACAGAATTAAGGGAAAATCTAAAAGAAGAAAAAATTTTAAAAACATTACAAGAAAATATGCTCACTATATAGAGACAAACTTAGAATCTTAGGATCTCCCAGAAGAAAAAAATGACAAGACAAAAAGCATTAGCACTAAAATGCAAGAAATAATATGAGAGAATTGTTCAAACCTTCCGAACATAGAAAATGAAATATCAACTAAAAGAATTCATAGATAACTTCCAGGAAAAAAAAACACTAAGGCTACAAACTTCTAGACACATAGTAGTTAAATTTAACAATTCAATTCAGAAACAAAGTCCTGAAACTGATCAGGGAAAAGATTTCCAAATACAAAAGAAGGAAATTTTAATAACACAAGATTATCCTGAAACCACCAAAAAATGCAGAAGGAAATGGAATCACATGTTGTAAAGAGCAATGGAGCTTGGAATTCAGCCCAGAGTTATCTACCTACAAATATACACTTTATCATCATTTTTAAAATAGATGTTCAGTAATAAAAGTGTGTTTGAAACATTTTTAGAAAAAAAACCAGAACTATGGAGATTATTTGCTTCTCAAACACTCTAGAAAAGAGAAATACAAAGGGGGTAAATGAATGAAGCAGCCAAGGACAGCAATAGCCACCCCATGACATCAGAGAAACCCAGTAAGAGACTTCTTTCTAAAGACACACAATGAGACAGGGGTGAAAGCAGAAGTCAGGCAGAGGTAACAGTGGAAAGATAGGCATGAAGCATTATGAACAGAACCTGGTGACACCTTGCCTACCAGTGAATCACTTTTTTGTGGGGTGGGGGACTATATTACAAAATGGAAGGATACTTGAAAGGGGAGGAGAGTAGCAAGGGAATAGGGGGAATTGAGGGGAAAGTTACCCTTGACATTTCTCCAAAAATGATCCTACACTGGAGTGAGTGAGAAGAAAGAGAAGAGAAAGATTGAAAAGAGGGAGAAGAAGGAAGGCCTTATTTTGGTTGAAGTGGGGGATTCCATTGATGATTGCTTTCATGGGTGAAGAGAGATGTTCTGTGAAGAGAGATGAGGATATTGGATGTGGTCTGGGAATTTGGTGCTTGAAAAGACTCCCCTGAGGAAGGAGGAAGTTGGTGGTCCTGGAGGCAACTGGCATTTAAAGTAGGGGGAAAGCATGGACACAGGGAGGAGATTTTGAGGTAAACAAGGAAAAAACAGAGAAAAGGTATAGATCATTGGTGGACTGCATAATCAGGAATATTGAGGTAGTGAGGGTGGGGGAGGGAGGAAGTTTTTACCATTCAGCAGTATCCTCTGTCAGCTATAGGAATTAGAATTGTTCTGGGAGTGAGGCACAATGGAAAAGGGGAATCCACAGGGCAAGCTCTTCAAGTCAGTGGCAGTAACTGTTAGAGGGGAGGGCCCAGAAAAAAAAAAAAAAACACCTCAGAAGTTATGATTCCATGAGGAATATAGACATGAATATCCTAGATAATTTTAGGGGTCATAAGCCAGAGAATGAAAGTCTAGAGTATCCAGAAAGAGAAGATAGAAAATTAAGACAACGAGAGAAATCCTTTCTGGAAAGAGACACACAAAATTCCAAGTTAAAAATAAACTAATGAAAAGGACTAGGTGAAGTGAGGGGGGAGTAAGGAGGAATCTTCTTGACTAACTAACAGAAAGAAGGGGGAGGGAGAATTAAACAACTAGATAAATGCAGGAAAGAAAAATGAACGAAGAAGCAAAACTCCAAAGGAGAGGAGCATAACAAATAGGAAGGGGAATCAGGGGTGAAGGGAAGAGAGGCAGTGGAAATAAGGTCAATTTGTAAAGATTAAGTTAAAGTAATTGGAGACAGACAATACTGTATTTAGAGCAAAAGAGGGGGAAAACTCACACCTTGGGGGAAAAAAAAACTATATGCTAGACAAATGGAAGAAAATGTAAATAGATTAAACAATCCAATCAAATGGAGTGACAGATTGTATAAGAAAACAAAATCCTACAATTTGTTCCCTATATCTGAAAAACAAAGACACATCCAAACTAAAATTGAAGAGATGGGGAAAAGAGTTTGCTATGTATCAAGCAAATAAAATAAAAAACAAAACAAAACCATGAGCTGTAGTCATGCTATGTGACAAAGCAAAAACAAATACTCTAAAATAAAAATACAAAGACATTTTAGACCTGTGCCTTCTCCCTAAAAAGTACTCTATAATTTCTATATATATTATATATGTACATATATACATACATATACACACATACATACATGTGTATACATCTTATTCTCTACCTCCATAGAACACAAGCTGCTTGAGAGTAAATACTGTTTCATTTCCTCTTTGTATCACCCACACATTCTCTAGGACCTGCAACATAGTAGGTAAATAATAAAAGAATCTTAAGCTATATCAAGGATATTTCAGTAAGTCTAAAGAATATTAATTTGCTTCTAGATACTTTTATCCAGTTACAAAAAGCAGTTATTTTATACACTTGCATAAAAGTATGAAGAACATTAAATATAAAAGACTAATAGCAGGACAGTGACTTGTAATAAAGCTATTTTAAACTGAACTCCATGGAATAATATGAGAACAATTTTTCAATGATGATGATGGCGATGATGATGATGATGATGATGATGATGATGATGATGATACATTTAAAGCAATTAACATCTATCTATGCACTGCTAGCATTATTATATCCTTTTGGCTCTGGAAAATATGTTACAATAGAATTTGAAAGTAGCCTCATAAAACCCATAAAATATTAAAGAAACACAGGGATCATCACTCTAAGGAACTATAGAAAGATTATTCCAACATGTTACATCCTCTCTAGCCTATACCCAGAATTCTGTGTCAGCCTAGATTGACATTGGGCATCTGCTCTGTACCATGTAGGAACCCTAACACCTTCCACTTCTTTCCTCTCTTTCTCAGAGATCAATAATTGAATCAGCATTCCTTTGCTTACTGTGAAGGGTTTGACAGAAGTTACCATTTTTCTTGCCAAGGCTAACTGCTTGACTGTCCCCCATCCATTACCAAAAAAGAGAAAGAAGAATAATGGAAATTATCAAAATACACAGGAAACAGGTGTTTATAAAAAGCTTACAAAAATGTTTTTGGAATAAGCAAATGTTACTTTACTAAGCATTAACGAAGGCTGACAATTAGTACACAACATTACATTTTTCTTTTTTTTTTAAACAAATGCTTTATTAACTTCTGTTTTACATCATTCATTTCCGCCAGATTTTGAGTTACAATCATTTTCCCCCCATTATTCCCCTACCCAACCTCCCAGAATAGCAGTCCCACAAGATATCGCTTCCTCCAATCTGCTCTCTCCCATACCTTCTCCCATACCCCCATCGACTTTTCCATTAGAGGAAGGTGAGTCTTTGTGTCCCAATGCCTGCACATCTTATCTCCCTATTACAAGCAAAAGAGTATTAATAGTATTTATATATATTTGAAACATTTAATGTTACGACCTCAAATTTCAGATCCATTTCCTTCCTCCCTTGTCACCCATTCCCTCTTGGGAGATAAATTCAGTATATGTTGTACATGTCTAGCTATGCAAAACATTATCATAGTAGATATATTGTACAAGGCTGCTTATAATTCCCTCCCACTCATCCCACCCCCCACCTGGTCCATTCCCTACATGATCCTATCCCTCTTCTATAGTGGGTACTTCCAACCTCCCCTCACCCCAAGGATGCCCTCCCATCCATCATCCCTCCTCTCATCCCCCTTCCCCATATCCTGCTGCAGGTTGAGATATCCCATTTAGTATGTATGTCATTTTCTCCCTGAACCAAATTCAATGTGAATGTGGTTTTGCCTTTTAGCCTTCCTTATTCTCCCCCTCCTTTGCAACCACTTCCCCTTGCTTCTTCTACATGGGATAGCTTACCCTACCCTGTCTCTCCCCATCTCCTCTTGCCACTTTCCTCTCTCACCTCATAATTTCATCCCTTGAGTATTCTTCCTTCCCAACAAATTCAACCTATGCCCTCTATCCATATATAACTGTAACCATATACACACACATTCACATATGTATTCATATGACCACACCCCTTCTTCCATTATTTTCATAGTGAGAAAGATATCATCAGTCACAGTTATTGCTTTTCCATATAGGAATGTAAATAGTTCAACTTTGATAAGTTCCTTTTGATTTCTTTTCCCTGATAACCTTCTCAGGCATCTCTTCCGTCTTATGTCTGGGTGTCAAATTTTCTATTCAATTCTGGTTTTTTCCTCAAGAATGTTTGAAAGTCCTCTATTCCACTGAATGACCATATTTTCCCCTGAAACAAAATACTCAGTTTTGCTGGGTAGGTGACCCTTGGGTTCATTCCCAGCTCTTTTGCCCTCTGGAATATCATATTCCATGCCCTTCGATCCCCCAGTGTAGAAGCCGCCAGGTCCTGGGCTATTCGATTGTGTTTCCACAATATTGAAATTGTTTCTTCCTGACTGCTTGGAGTATTTTCTCCTTGATCTGGGGATTCTGGAACCTGGCCATAATATTCCTGGGAGTTTTCTTTTTGGGATCTTTTTCAGGAGGTGATCGGTGGATTCTTTCAACCTCTATTTTGCCCTCTGGATCTAAAACATCAGGGCAGTTTTCCCTGAGAATTTCTTGAAGGGTGATTTCTAGGTTCTTTCCTTGATCATGGCTTTCAGGTAGTCCAATAATTTTTTAAATTGTCTCTCCTGGATCTATTTTCCAGGTCAGTGGTTTTTCCCATGAGATATTTCACATTGCCTTCTAATCTTTCATTTGTTTGGACCTGCTTAACAGCATCTTGATTTCTCATAAAGTCATTAGCTTCCATTTGCTCCAGTCTAACTCTGAAGGAATGAATCTCCTCAGTGAACTTTTGAGATTCTTTTTCCATCTGGCAAATTCGACTTTTTTAAGGCATTCTTCTCCTCATTGCCCTTTTAGGCCTCCTTTGCCATTTGAGTTAGTCTATTTTTTAAGGTGTTGTTTTCCTCAGTCAGGCTGTTGACCCTCATTTCATACTTTTCCTGCATCCTTCTCATTTCTCTTTCTAATTTTTCCTCCACTTCTCTTATTTGATTTTTGAAGTCCTTCTTAAGGTCCTCTATGGCCTGCAACCCGTTCATGTTTTCCCCTGGGGCTTTTGGAGCAGGACTTCTGACCTCACAGTCCTTTTCCCGCTCTATGCCCCCAAAATAGGAGTCTAGGGTTGCATTTTTTCTGTTTCCTTTGCCTTGGCATGTTGCCACTTAATTACTTGACTTTTGGACTTGTTGCCACACTATGGCTTTAAGGCCAGATAGAGGAATTTTCGTCCCGAACATGTTGGGGGCAACTTCCGTTTCTGGCAAGCTGTAAACCCACCCACGACTTCCACCCTAGATCACAATCCAGATCCAGGGAGGTTAAAGCAAGAGCGATTACCCCCAAGACTGATCGCTGGATCTCCCTACAAATTTGCAGGCTGGGAGCGGGAGCTGCCTCTGAAAACTACAAAATGGTGTTTGTCCTCAGCGGCTTCTAGCCCCCAGGGGAGGGAGCCGACGTATTCCCTAATACCAGTCCCAAAGTCCATAGGACACTAACCTCTTACTTTGTCCCAGGCAAGTCTATGTTGATAATTCTGGAGTTGCCACAGCTCCTGGTGTTCTGGGGTTCCTCCAGCTGGCTGCTGGCCCTGCCGCCCTGGGGCTAAAACCTGGGCTCATGCGGACCTGGGCTCAGCTCGGCTCAGCTCCTGCGCTCTTTGCGCTGCATGCTGCCAGGTCCCAGACCACTGCGCTGGTCCTTCCTGCAGGGCTGCTGGGCTGTCCTCAGCGGGAGTTTAGCTTCTCTGTGTCGTTCTGTGGGTGCTGGGGCTCCAGAAGTTGTTCAGAGTCCCCGTTTACATCGTTTGGGGGGAATGTGGGGGCAGAGTGGCTTGGATGAGCTGTTTCTACTCCGCCATCTTGGCTCCACCCCCCTCAACCACACATTTTTCTAATATTACTGAAAAGAGTCCACCCCCAGGGAAAGTCTATGAAATTGATAATATCTAAGAATGGAATCAAGCTGCACTCTATTGGGAAACAATCACATTAATTTAATCAATACCACGGCAATAAAGAAGCATCCAAAAAAGGTTGAGTAACCAGATGTTTGTTAAAATGAAAGGATTTGGAGCAGCTAGATGGCGAAATGAATAGAGCACCAGCTCTTGAGTCTTCAGGACCTGAGTTCAAATCTGGTCTCAGACACTTATGGGCAAGTCACCTAACCCCAATTGCCCTACCGCCCCCCCTGCAAAAATCAAAAATAAATAAATAAATAATAAAATAAAATGAAAGGATTTATCATGATAATTCAGAAACCAGACTTTATCTCTAGAAGTTAAGAAGGATTATTTTAACATTTGTTATGATCGTGAAGAATGAATGTCTTTTCACATAATATTTGACAAACTGAGTAAATTAGAAAGTATGTACTTTGTAAGTACATACTTTGTTCAAAACACTGCTAAGCTCTGAGGATATATATAGAAAAACAAGAAAGTCCTCATTCTTGAAGTGTTCATGTTCTAATGAGGAAGATAATATATATGGAAGGTTTAAGTTGAAAGTGGATGGAAAGGCTTCTTGGTCTCTAGTGTAGAAGCAAAGAAGATGGTAATAACATCTTTTTCTTTTTTCAGTTTTTAATTAATTTATTTTTAGTTTTCAACATTCATTTCCACAAGATTTTGAGTTCCAAATTTTTTCTCCATCTCTTCCCTTCCCCTCACTCCAAGATGGCATGCATTCTGATTGCCCCTTCCCTAGTCTGCCCTCCCTTCTATCACCCCATGTTCCCCTCTTATCCCTCCCCCCTTACTTTATTGTAGGGCAAGATAGATTCCTATACCCCATTGCCTGTATATCTTATTTCCCAGTTGCATGTATAAACAATTTTTAATATTTGTTCTTAAAACTTTGAGTTTCAAATTCTCTCCCTTCTCTCCCCATCCACCCTCATTGAGAAGGCAAGCAATTCAATATGGGTTATATATGTGCAGTTATACAAAACACTTCCATAATAGTAATGTTGTGAAAGACAAACTATATTTCTTTCCATCCTATCCCCCCCATTTATTCTATTTTCTCCCTTGACTCTGTCCCCTTTCCAAAGTGCTTGCTTCTGACTACACCCTCCCCCAGTATGCGCTCCCTTCTATCATCCTCCTCCCCTTTATCCCTTCCCTCCTACTTTCCTGTAGGGTAAGATACCCAATTGAGTGTTTATGTTATATCCTCCTTAAGGCAAATCTGATGAGAATAAAGTTCATTCATTTCTCTCACCTCTCCCCTCTTCCCCTCCATTGTAAAAACTTTTTCTTGCCTCTTTTATATGAGATAATTTACCCCATTATATCTCTCCTTTTCTCCTTCCCCCAATATATTCCTATTTCACCCCTTAATTTTATTTTGTAGACATCATCACTTCATATTCAACTCACCTTGTGCCCTCTCTCTCTCTCTCTCTCTCTCTCTCTCTCTCCATACACACACACACACACACACACACACACACACACACACACACACACACACGTGTGTGTATGTATCTATGTATATGTGGATGAATGTATGTATATATGGATGTGTATATGTACATATATGTATACATATATATATATATATATTTTAAATTTTCCCTCCAATTGTCCTAATACTAAGAAATGTCTCGTGAGTAACAAATATCATCTTTTCATGTAGGAATATAAACAGTTCAACTTTAATAAGCCCTTTATGATTTCTCTTTCCTATTTACCTTTTCATGCTTCTCTTGACTCTTGTATTTGAAAGTCAGATTTTCTATTCAACTCTGGTCTTTTCATCAAGAATGACTGAAAGTCCCCTATTTCACTGAATGTCCATTTTTTTCCCCTGAAGTATTATACTTGGTTTTGCTGGGTAGGTGATTCTTGGTTTTAATCCTAGCTTCTTTGACCTCCGGAATATCATATTTCAAATCCTCTGATCCCTTAATGTAGAAGCTGCTATAGATTTTGTGTTATCCTGATTGTGTTTCCATAATACTTGAGTTGTTTCTTTCTGGCTGCTTACAATATTTTCTCCTTGACCTGGGAACTCTGGAATTTTGCTACAAAATTCCTAGGAGTTTTCATTTTGGGACCTCTTTCAAGAGGTGATTGATGGATTTTTTCAATTCCTATTTTATTCTCTGGTTCTAGAATATCAAGGCAGATTGCCTTGAAAATTTCGTGAAAAATGATGTGTAGGCTTTTTTTTTTATCATAGCTTTCAGACAGTCCAATAATATTTAAATTTTCTCTCCTGGATCTATTTTCCAGGTTAGTGGTTTTTCCAATGAAATATTTCATATCATCTTATATTTTGTTATTCTTTTGGTTCTGTTTTATAATGTATTGATTTCTCATAAAGTCCCTGACTTCCATTTGCTCCATCCTAATTTTGTAGGAACTATTTTCCTCAATGAGCTCTTGTACCTCCTTTTCCACTTGGTCATTTCAGCTTTTTAAGGCATTCTTCTCCTCATTGGCTTTTTGGATCTTGTTTGCCATTTGGATTAGTCTATGTTTTTAAGATGTTATTTTCTTCATTATTTATTTGGTTCTCCTTTAGCAAGCTGTTAACTCATTTTTTTCATGATTTTCTTGCATCACTCTCATTTCTCTTCCCAATTTTTCCCCTACTTCCCTTACTTGATTTTCAAAATCCTTTTGGAGCTCTTCCATGGCCTGAGACCAATTCATAGTTTTCTTGGAGGCTTTTGATGTAGAAGCTTTGACTTTGTTGTCTTCTTC
This sequence comes from Gymnobelideus leadbeateri, assembly GCA_011680675.1. Classification (NCBI taxonomy): domain Eukaryota; kingdom Metazoa; phylum Chordata; class Mammalia; order Diprotodontia; family Petauridae; genus Gymnobelideus; species Gymnobelideus leadbeateri. The sequence goes on along the minus strand of WOXC01011128.1, from coordinate 88,528 downwards.
TGGTTGTATGTTTTGATCTTCTGTGTCACCAAAGTAAGATTCTATAGTCTGAGGGGTTTTTTTAAATACTGTTTGCTCATTTTCCCTGTCAAATACTTGACTTTCTAACTCTTTGTTCAGGTAAGACTCTGCTTCCAGTGAGGGTGGGGATGAGTGTAATGTCCCAAGTTTTATGGGTTTTGTGTAGCTGTTTTCAAAGATACTTCTAGAGACCTGTAAATTTTCAACTCTTGTGATATGATCAGAGGAGAGGTGGTTACGACTTTCCGGGAATGTTCTCTGGTCTGTGAGTGACCACCAGCACTCTTTACTGCCTTGGAACTGTGAGGAGGATTCCCTCTCCACTGCTGCCACAAGCTCTGCTACATGAGCACTCCTTCTTACCCCAGGACAACCTCACCCAGGACTGCAACCCAGATTCAAGCAGGGCAAAGCAATGAGAATCCTTCCTCAGTGCCAGCAAAGAGATCCCTGCAATTCTCCTCTGATCAGGCACTGAATCCCCCCATAATCTGTGGGCCCAAAGCTCCAGAAGTAGCCACTGCTGCCACCTCTGCTGCCCTGGGGCTGGGGCAAGACTGCACTCCTTTCTCACTCAGGTCTGACAGAGTTTTTCCACTGACCTTCTACATTGTCTTTGGTGTTTGTAGTTTGAGAAGTCTGGAAACTGCCACAGATGCCAGTTATTCAGTCCCCTGAGGCCTGCTCTAGCCCTGGTGTAGCCCATGCTGGACTTCACTCCACTTCTAGCCCAGTGTGATAGACATTTCCTGTCACCCTTCCAGGTGTTCTTAGGTTGGAGATTTGTTTCACTTTGTCATTTTGTGGGTTGTGTAGCTCTAGAATTTGTTTAGAATCATTTTTACAGGTATTTGGGAGGATTTGAGGAAGAACTCAAGTCCTTGCTTTTACTCTGCCATCTTGGTTCCACTCCCCCCTATGACATCTTTAATGTCATTTCCACTAATAAAACCTACCAGTGTAAAAAAATTATTATTTCATGACATGAACATAATAGTATACACAAAGACCATTGCTTTGATAGAATCCATAGAAAGAAGAGGTGAATTTATAAAAGAATATTCCTAAGAACAGGCATTAACTACCACAGTGACAGGAAAAAAAAAACTTGAGGAAGCTACTGAAGACTAAGAAATTCACTGGAAGAGTATATCAATATCTAGTTCATGCATGAAATAGAAAATGCAAAGGCAGCAAAATAAGAATTAAGGAACAGACATAGATCTGTTCAGTAAGCCAAAGTTACCACAATAAACCAAAGTATATTAGAAATCTAGATTTTCTCAATCATCAATTGAAAGCAAGTTAAAATATTAAGTAATGGATGTCAAAGAAGTATAAAAAAATTCAAGACAAATCAAAACTTGATAAATAGAGGCTTGAAAAACAATAATGACAGAGGAGAGGGAGAATACTGGAAGGAAATTATGGAAAACTTCTGGTTACCTATGTAGTTTCAAGAAGCCTAACACAACAAAAATGCAAGCTGGCTCAAACATGAAACAGAAAGCGTGTGCACCATTCATACAATGAATAACAGGAATTTTGCCAAATGAAATGAATGAAACTTAAGCTCCTCTGAAAAAGTGAACAGTGGCAAAGCTGGACTCGACTGTGGTGGTGACACATGAATTACTACAGATCACTTTGCCAGATTCTTCTCAGACACAGGCCGATCTCACATTTCTTTTCTTTTTTTCTGGGTAATTTAATCATTTTATTAATAAGGCCAACATTCTTTTTTAGTTTTTTTTTTAATTTTAAACGTAAGTACAAAATAAGAAAAGATGATAGAAACAAACTTAAATACTAAAACTAAAATAATATAAAAGTAAAAGCATTGCTGTTTGTACAGCAGAACATGAGAGAGGGTTCAAAATATACAGTAATAAATTTCCATTTCAAGAAAGTTTATATAACAAATATTATGCCTAGTGTTGAAAGCTTCTTTGCCTCCTTACAAGCTTAAGGGTTTTTTTTTCTTTTCTGTACACTTTTTACCTTGTTCTTTTCCCCCCTTCTTACTCCTCTCCCCCCAAAATGCTACAATTAAGTGTAGATGTCTGTACACATACACACACATACATACATATACACATATATACATACACACACATATACCTATGCATACATATACATATACTTAGATAATGATAATCATAGCCATATATAATCATATACATTCATATGCATGTATATAAGACCATACTATACTTATCTTATGTTTCTCTGAGGGTGGCTAACCTCTTCTTTCATAAGTTCACCAAAAAAAAAAAAAAAAGCAAAAAGAAACCAGATATTTTGGGGTGGCTAGGTGGTGGAGCAAATAGAGCACCAGCCCTGGAGTCAGGACAACCCGAGTCCAAATTTGGCCTCAGATACCCAACACCCACCAGCCATGTGATCCTGGGCAAGCCACTCAACCCCAACTGCCCTGCCCTCCCCCCTTCAAAAAAATAGCAAAATGAAATCTTTCCATATTTTTTCCAAGTCCACCAACTCATTATTTCCTACGCTGCAGCAATATTCATACCTTATACTGTCTAGATGTTTTAAAGAATCCAAAACAATGTTAATAAATATAACACATAGTATAGCTTCCCTATTTTCCTCTTTTGACTAAATATATTTTAGCCTTAACTTTGTCCAATATCATGATTACCATCCCTGCTCCTTTTTCCCTAACAAATTCTACTCTGATCTTTTTTTAATGCTTGTGTGTATCTTTCTTTTATCCCTCCTGACTCCTCTACTTTACTTCTACCTTTTACCTTGCCCTCTTATTACTTAACCTACCCCGCCATCCCTCCCTTATTTTCCCACTCCCATTAATCTAAACACCCTTCTATACTCCCCTTCAACCTATTCACTCCCCATGCCCTCTAAAGATCTCTCCCTTATCCTCTCCCCTCTCCCTATCTCCTTAGCATTTTATTTCTTCCTGAATTTAGAAGACTTTTATACTCTTCTAGATATAGATGTACTGTTCCCTCTTGAACTCATTCCGAATGAAAGTAGGTTTCTAGAACTGCAAGTCCTCTTCCCCCATCTGACTCCTGTGTTGGTTCTTCCTCTAGCACCTCATTTGTATGAGATAATTACTCTTTTTAGTTGTTCCTAAATGGTCTTACTTTTTAAAATCATATCATACTGAGGTCTACTCCAATCTTTCTTATGAACCACACAATTACTAATAACAATCTTACACAAACATTTTATATTTTACATACATAAGGAAAATAGTTTTCCATTATTGAGTCCCTTGTAATTAGTCTTTGGTATGTACCTTATATTTCTCTTGGCTCTTCTATGTCAAATCTTCTATTAAGTTCAGGTGTTTTTTTTCTTAACAATATCCTGAAAGTCTGACAGTTCATTAAATATCCATTTTTTTTCCATTCAGGACCATGCTTAGCTTTGTTGGTATGATCCGTTCAGCCCCAACCCAAGTTCTTTTGGTCTTCCATATATGTAGTGTTCCAAATCGCCACTGCTAGGTCTTGTGTGATTCCAACTGTGGTACTACCATATTTAAATTTTTTTCTTGTTCTTTGTAATATTTTGTCATTAAACTGGGGGTTTGGGAATTTGACTATGATATTCTTGTGGGTGTTCCTCATAGGATCTCTTTTGGGTGGTGATTAGTGAATTTTTTTCTATTCTACTTTCGCCTTTTGTTCTAATCCTTCAGGACAATTTTCTTTAATTATTTCTTATATTATTGTATCAAGATTCTTTTTGTGGTCATAGATTTCAGGTAGTCTGATTATTCTTCTGTTTTCTTTTTTTTATTTGTTTTCCAGATCAGTTGTTTTTCCTTTCTTTCTTTCATCCTTTCTCTCTCTCTCTCTCTCTCTCTCTCTCTCTCTCTCTCTCTCTCTCTCTCTCTCTCTCTCTCTCTTTCCTTACTTTTTTTCACTTTTTAGAGGGGCAACTGGGGTTGAGTTGCCCAAAGTTACATGGCTAGTTTTGTGTTAAGTGTCTAAGGCTGAATTTGAACTCAGGTTCTCCTGACTCCAAGGCCAGTGCTCTATTCACTTCGCTAGCTTCCCCATCAGTTGTTTTTCTTATGAGATGTCTCATATTCTCTCCTTTTCAAAATTCTTTATATTTTGTTTTATTATTTCTTATTCTTTTATGACTTCACTGACTTCCCCTTGCCCAATTTTGAATTTCAAGGAGTCATTTTCTTCCTTAAGATTCTGGATTTCCTTTTAAAATTGGTTGAATTTCTTTTCATAATCTTCTTGATTTTCTTGGATTCATTTTGTTTGTTTGTTTTAGTTTTTCCTCAATCTCTCTCATTTGATTTTTGCTTTTTGGAGGGCAATTGGGGTTAAGTAATTTGCCCAAGGTCACACAGCTAGGATTTTTGTTTGTTTGTTTGTGTGTGTGTGTGTTAAGTGTCTGAGGCCGGATCCAAACTTAGGTCCTTCTGACTCCAGGGCCGGCACTCTACTCACTGCACCACCTAGCCGCCCCGCTCTCATTTGATTTTAAAATCTTTTTTAAAATTCTATGAATTCTTTTTGGGCAGGGGACCATTTGATGTTATTCTTTAGGGTAGAAGAGGGTTTCTTTGCCTCAGTATCCTTCTCTGAAGATTAACCTAGTCTTTTTTATTCCCACAGTAATTCTCTGTGGTTAGATTCTTTCTCCTTTGCCTATTAATATTTTTTCCAATGCTTTATTAACTTCTGGTTTACTTCATTAATTCTCACCAGATTTGGGGTTACAAATTTTCTCCCCGTTTTTCCTCTACCCACCTCCCCAAAATAATGGTCCCCCAGGATATTCCCTCCTCTTATTTCCCAATTAAATGTAAAATAGTATTGATAATGGTATATATAAAATATTTGGTTTTAAAACTTTAAATTTCAGATTCATTCCCTTCCTCCCTTGTCACCCACCCTTACTGGGAAGATATGCAATTCAATATAGGTTGTACATGTAGCTAATGCAAAACATTACCATAGTAGATATATTTTAGAAGACTGATTATATTTCCCTCCCTCCTATCCCACCTCCCACTTATTCTATTCTCTATTTTGGTCCTGTCCCTTTTCAAAAGTGTGTGCTTCCAAATTCCATCCCCCCCAGCCTGCCCTCCTTTCCATCATCCCCCCTCTCATCCCCTTCCTTCCTACTCTCCTGTAGGGTGAGATACCCTATTTAGTGTGTATGTCATTCCCTCCTTGAGCCAAATTCAATGCAAATAAGGTTGACCCGTTCCCTTTTGCCTTCCTGTTCTTCACCTCCATTATACCCATTTTCCCTTGCCTCTTCTACATGAGATAGTTTGCCCCATTCTATCTCCCCATCTCCTCTCTTTATATTCTTCTCTCACCTCTTAATTTTACCTTTAAAGTATCATCCCTTCCTATTAAATTGGTCCTGTGCCCTCTATCTATGTATACCTATAAACATATATATATATATATATATATATATATATACAATTCACATATGTATTCATACACCTATATGCCCTCTGATAAAGACTATATGTATGTATACATACAAATATATACATATATAGATATAGGTATAGATATATTTCTATTCCCTTCAACTATTTTCATACTGAGAAAAGTTTCATCAGTTACAATGATCATTTTTCCATGTAGGAATGTAAATAGTTCAACTTTGATAAGTTCCTTTTGATTACTTTTCCCTGATTACCTTCTCATGCTTCTCTTGCTTCATGTATCTGAATGTAAAATTTTCTATTGAACTCTGGTATTTTCTTCAAGAATACTTGAAAGTCCTCTATTCCACTGAATGACCATATTTTCCCCTGGAACATGATACTCAATTTTGCTGGGTATGTGATTCTTGGTTTTAATCCCAGAGCCATTGCCCTCCAGAATATCATATTCCAGGCCCTTCAATCCTTCAGTGTAGAAGCTGCCAGATCCTTTGCTATCCTGATTGTGTTTCCACAATATTCAAATTGTTTCTTCCTGGCTGCTTGTAATATTCTCTCCTTGATATGGGAATTCTAGAACCTGGCTACAATATTCCTAGGAGTTTTCTTTTTGGGATCTTTTTCAGGAGGTGGTTGGTGAATTCTTTCAACCTTTATTTTGCCTTCTGGTTCTAAAACATCAGGGCAGTTTTCCTTGAGAATTTCTTGGAGGATGATTTCTAGGTTCTTTCTTTGATCATGGCTTTCAGGTAGTCCAATAATTTTTAAATTATCTCTCCTGGATCTATTTTCCAGGTCAGTGGTTTTTCCCATGAGATATTTCACATTACCTTCTATTCTTTCATTTGTTTGGATCTTTTAACAGCCTCTTGATTTCTCAAAAAGTCACTAGCTTCCCTTTGCTCCATTCTAAATCCAAAGAAAAGATTCTCCTTAGTGAGCTTTTGAGATTCTTTTTCTATCTGGCAAATTCGACTTTTTAAAACATTTCTCTCCTCATTGCCTTTTTGAGTCTCTTTTAGCATTTAAGTTAGTCTATTTTTAAGGTGTTATTTTCCTCAGTCAGGCTCTTGACTCTCATTTCATAATTTTCTTGCATTGTTTTCATTTCTCTTCCCAATTTTTCCTTCACTTCTCTTATCTGCTTCTTCTTTTTTTTTTAAAGCAATTGGGGTTAAGTAACTTGCTCAAGGTATACTTAGTCATTATTTATGCGTGGGTGCTCATTTTCTGAGGCCGAATCTGATCTCGGGTCATCCCTACTCCGAGGCCGGCACTCTTACTCACTGCGCCACCTAGCTGCCCCTTTAGGGAAATTGGGGTTAAGTAACTTGCCCAAGGTTACACGGCTAGGTTTTTGTTTGTGTGGATTAAGTGTCGGAGGCCGGCACTGAACTCAGGTCCTTCTGACTCCAGGGCCGGCGCTGTATTCACTGAGCCACCTAGCCGCCCCTCTTATCTGCTTCTTAAGGTACTCTATGGCCTGTAACCAGCTCATATTTTCCTTTGAAGCTTTTGGTGCAGGAATTCTGACTTCACTGTCTTCCTCCTGTTCCATGCTTTGATCCTTTTTGTCCCCAAAATAGGAGTCTAATGTTGGATTCTCCTCTTTTTTTTTGCTTCCTTTGCCTGGTCATATTGCCACTCAATTACTTGACTTTTGGGCTTTTTGCCACAGTAGGGCTCTGCCACCAGCCAGGGGAGCTTCTGTCCCAAATGCTGGGGTTTTCTCAGCTGCCTGAGGTATTAGTTGGGTGCCCTCTCTGAAGCCTCCACATGCTCTGGCAAGCTGGTCACACACCCCAGGACCTCTACCCTAGACTGCAATCAAGATCCAAGAAGGTTAAGGGAAGAGAGATTACCCCTCAGAATGGTCACTTGGTCCCCCTACAGTCTGAAGGCCAGGAGCTGAAGCTGCAATGTGGCAACAGCTGTGCCAAGGTGTCTCAGCAGCTTCTCGCCCTGGGGGCAAAAGCTGATGCTCTCTCAGCTACTGGTCCTAGAGTCCACATTGCACTGACCTCCCACTTTTTCCCTTGAATCTATGTGTTGATAATTCTGGAAGTAGCCACAACTGCTGGTGTTCTGGAGTCCCTCCAGCTGGTGTTTGGTCAGGTTGCCCTGGAACTAAAACCTCCAGCTCATGTGTGCCTGGGCTTGGTTCCCAGAGCACCGTGCTGGCCGCTCTCTGCCAGACTGCCGGACTGTCCTCAGAGGGAGGTTAGCTTCTCTGTGTCATGTTGTGGGTTCTGTAGCTCCAAAGTTTATTCAGAGTCTCCTTTAACATAGATTGGAGAAGGTGGAAGCTGGAGCCCCATGGAAGTTCTGTTTCTACTTCTGGATCTCACATTTCTTAAGAGAAGTCATACAGGGGCAGCTAGGTGGCACACTGGATAGAGCACTAGTCCTGGAATTAGGAGGACCTGAGTTAAAATTCTACCTCAGACACTTAACACACACACACACACACACAAACACACACACACACACAAACTAGCTGTGTGACATTGGGCAAGTCAACCCCAACTGTCCTGCCTTTCCCCCTCCAAAAAGAAAAAGAAAGAGAAGTCATGTATATCTACTATCAAAAGACCAGAACACCAAGGATCCCTCCAAATGTACTGCCAATTATATCACTAAAAAAGCTACAAACACAAGAAAACAATAAATTGACTAAGGAGCAATAAGAGTACACACAGAAGTCTCAGGGATATAAAGAGAACCTAGTATTGATTTTGGACCCATTAAAGAGCTCCCTACAATTTTTTCATAATATTTATACTGTGTTTCTTGATTAACATAAAGTCACTGACTCAGTTCTGCACTAATAGTTTATTCACATTCTTCAAATATATAAAACAAACCTTAGTATAGTAAGAATGCAATGTATTTCATCCCTACCAGGGGGAAAATGTTCTCTGTTTAAACTGCCACCAACCCAATAATATCAAAAGTAATTGCTATAAATTTGGTACCTTTTAGGAAGATGGGTTAAGCACTTGTGTATTTCTTCAGTCTTAAATCCATTATCATCTCTTCTAAAACAGAACTAAATGTGTTCTCTATTTTAAAGATGAAATCACACCCAAACACCTTAATAATATCTTGATAATCATATGTATGACATTGAGTCATATGTCTCTAACAAAAAATACACTAAGCAGTTTATTTATCTCATGGAATCTTTCTCCATCCTATCAAAATGTCATTTGGACTCAATAAGCATAAAATTCTTAATTTGCATCAGAAAATTTCAAGCTTAAATAGAGAAGTTAAATTGAATGAATGGACAATGATGATACTCTTTTAAAAAATAGTCACTTCTGGCAAAACTCATCAAGCTTAAGTTGAGGTGGTTGCATTGATATTTAGTATTAATTTTTCAATGAATCATGTAATTAAAAAAGAAAAGAAAGGTATGGCTATGCATATCAAGATAATATCATCCTGAAACTAATAGGAAAAGCAGGTATAGTGAGCCCCAATTAAAGCAATAAGCATGCTATAAAAGTCTTATGCAATTATATGTTTGTAATATGCATTTAAATATGTAATAAGTCTTACTGTAATAATATGCAATAAATAACTGTAAACTTTTGAAATTATAAAATGCATCCTAAGCATTCTCACAAAATATTTAGTACCACAACAAACCTAACAAGACAGGGCCTGGTGACTAGAATTATGTGTAACACCTACTGCAAAGTCTATCTGTATGACTATCTCCTTATTGGTGGAGATGATTGTGCTGCCATTCATAAGGGGCAATGCCCAATTGGTGAGAGGCAAGAAGGCTCTAGCCTTGTCAGTCTCCTTTAGGAATCTCAAGCAACAAACCCTCTTGGTACTCTTCAAGCTTCAAGTCTTCTTTGAGACTTCTCAAGCCACAGGGTCACTTTGGGAACATCTGGTTTCCAATTTTGAGAGAGAAAATGGAAGCGGTCATCTCCCCTTCAGGTTGCTAGAAGAAAAGACTCTGGGAAAACAAGAGTGAAACCAGAAGTCTTCATCATGTCCCTGTCCTCAACTTGCTTCTTACAGACTGAGAGGAATTTCCCCTTGGTGAGAATGAATTCAGTCTCTTTTGATTGGGCTGAATTATCTCATTCCCAATGGGAGAGTTCCTTCATTCTGTATTGTCTGGTATGTATTCTCCTATGTATATACCTTGTCTGATTTCTGTTTTTGCTATGATTTAGATAAAATATCTTTGCTATTCACTATTTATGTTCATTGTGGAACTGGTATTTGGTAGGAAAGGGGTAAAAATTTGTGTACAGAGCTTTGGGCCACCCTTTCCCCCAATAATGGCAAAGCAATCAGAAGTTAGATTGAATTTGATCATATCCCCTGCTTAGACTAAGAATCGTTCAGGGAGCAGATAGATATTATTCTAGCCCAGTATCCCCTCTCTCTGAAGAAACCTGCTACCCCAACTTCCTGTTTCACCTTCTGACAGAAATTAACTCTCCATTGGAGAAGAGGAGGTGGGGAGAAGGGGCTAGAGGTGTCTATTCTTCCTCTCTTAGGGCCACATAGTGACAGCTCTCACCATTCACAGGCCCATCTATTACTCATGGGGCCCTACTCTTCTGCTACATGTGCATGAGAAGCTCACTATCTTTCATAAACTAGCAGATAACAAATGCTCAAACTTACAAGTACAGACATAAGGTTATTGAGAATTCAACAAACTAACTGTACATTATTGAAGATAGAACTGTTGCTCTCCATCTCTGGAATATGAAATTAATCTATACAAATTTTTAAAATGCTATTTTTAACAGGTAGCCTGTCAACTTCTCTGACACAGATTAAAAAGGGGCTTTTTGTTAAAGAGACTGACAGAGACAAGGAGAGGAGCGTTTGTACACTATATTCAAGTGAGAGTTAAGAAATTTAGCTGGTAATATAAGAGCATCAAACCAGAGAAGAGCAAAACAGGGAATGATTCCAAGATGGCTGGAATATATTTCTAGAGTCAGAATGCAAGCTACTTGAAAATAAGGATTATTTTATGCTCTGTATTTGTACTAGTACCATACCTGGCACAGGGGTAGGATTAATAATTGCTTGTTAAGTGATTGATTAATTGATTTACTTAGTAGCTATTATAGAAACAGTTGTGCCTCCAGCCTTTGGGAAGCCAAGGAGGAGCATGGCTGGAACAGACTAATGCTTATAGAGCTTTCTCTACAAGAGAACCTAGTCTTTCCTTTCCATCTCTTCTCTCTTGATGCTCAAAAAGGCAGAGGCTAAATCCAAAGCATATCTATGTTCTTTAATGTTGTTTACTTTCTGCTTTAATTATTAAAGCTGGTTTAGATAAAGTGATCAATGCTAACTGTTCCCCTGTGGTCCATTTCATTATTTGTGAACCTATATGAAGAGAGTTGGCACTTTATGCAGTCAGAGAGAAGTGAGGAAAGGACCTTTGCCAGTGGAAGCTTACTAGAGAGATGTAGTTGGCGGCTCTTTGGAATATAAGAGAGAACTTTATTGATTTTAAAAATATTTTATAAACTTTCCACTTAGAGTAACAAACCATATGAATCTGAATGGTATGATTTCCATCTAACCTCCTCCCCAACTTCTCTTCAAACTCCTCTCCACTCCCTCCACCACCCCACAGACAAAGGTGAGAAAAATGAATTTATAAGGAGGCAAAGCTTCAGGCAATTTCCCGACAAACTAGGTTATTCCTGAGAATGGGGCAGAGTGAAGGAGTTGCCTAATCTCCTGTTGGTTAAAAAAACGGAGCTGGGAGAGGGTGGCTCTGCCCACAAGAAAAGGTGGGGGCAGGGAAGATGAAGGCTATAACTAGTTTTCTGCAAAACTTGAAAACCTCCATCCCTAAACATACTTACAAATAGATGTTCCCAACAAAATATTCATAATCTTCAAGTTTCATGAACTGAAATTCAAAACAAAGACACCTAGACAAAGGAATCAAAACCATGTGGGAACAGAATGAAGTACATAAGTGTAATACAGATGGCCTGTCAGCAACTGGAGTGTCCTGAAGATGCTTGCAGTGAGCTGATAGAAGACAAACTTATGTGCTATAGCAGCAATCACACTGGCATATCCAGAATAGCTGTTAGCACAGGTTCTTAGATCTGCTTTACTAGAAAAGATAGCTGTTTAAGGGGTCAACAGTCTTTGTTAATCACATTCACTAGTTCAGGGGAAAAATCATCACCTTGATCTTCAGAGAAAATATAAACAGAGAAAATACAAGTGGAGAAATAAAGACCAACAGATAGGGCTTCTAACTGTCTGATAAATTAGCACAGATCCAACTGTCTGACCAAAGCAATACATACATAGTTATCAGAGAAAGAAACACCAACATCAGAGTTTTTTAAAGCCAGGGGGGCTCCTTAATGGATACCCAGAGTCTCATCTGGTCAAATCACAAGAACACTCTTCCAATGAGTGAGTCCCAAAAAAATGCTAATCTCAGAGTATGTATATGTATATGTGTATGTATATGTATATGTATATGTATATGTATATGTATGTATATGTGTGTGTGTTTGTGTGTGTGTATCTCCTTTTAAGAACTCTAGGGCATCACAACTCTTGTGACTCAGTGCCTAATTAGAAATTAACTAAAGGTGTGAAAGCCTTCCTACAAGCAAGCTTCCCTTAAGCAAGCTTCCCTTAATGGACTCCACATGAGGCCTATTAATGGATGGGGAAGATGTTAAATGCAATTAGCATTAAACATGTCAATACAAAAAGCTATTATTATATCCACTTATTTAGATGTTCATGGAACTTTATGTATTACAGACAAATAACAGAATAACAACCAGGACCTTTTTTTATCCCAACTACATTAAAAAAACTAGTAACAAGATTAATAATAAGGATAATAATATTTTACTTGTTAGACACAGTGAGAGAGTTAGAGAGTTGCGCTTCTTGGAGTCGGGGAAGCTTAAATCTAGACTCAGACTAGACTTAATAGCTCTGTGACCCTAGGCAAGTCACTTAACCTCTCTTTGCCTCAGTCTCCTCATCTGTAATAAGAGGGCAATAAGAGCACCTATTGTTATGAAGGCTGTTGTGAGGTTCAAATGGGGTAATAATTGTAAAGTCACAATGCCTGGTACATAGTAAGTGCTATATAAATGTTAGCTACTTTACCTTTATAACAACCTGTTTGGTAGGTGAAATTAGTTATTCCCATTTTACAGATGAGAAAACAATCTGAGAAAGGATTAGTGACTTGACCAAGGCCATACAACTAGTATCTGAGGTAGGCTTCAAGCACAGACCTTTTTAAATCACAATCCAATACCTGTCCATTAGGTCAATTCTACAGACAATCAGTCTCAAAACTTGCTAGATAATAATGATGTAAAAATGTCCCATAGGATCGTACATCCTGAAGGTCACAGAAATTATCTAATTCAACACCCTCATTTTAAAGATGAGGAAACTGAGAGCCAGAGAGAGTAAGTAACCAAGGTCACAAAGATAGCAAGCAAAGACTTGAACCTAGGCCCTGTGGCTCCTGAACCCTTTCCAGTGCTGTCTCCTCCATGCTCTAATATTGTAATAGATGGCACAAGGAATCTTGATGGCCGTTCACCACAAATAATACAAATAAATACAAATAAAATACTATAATACAAATAATACACACAAATAATACAAATAAAAATTGTGCAATTATGCATATAATGGCCTGGTCACCCAATTGGCAATGAGGATCTGTTCCAATAAGAGTTGTCAACTAATTTGGATTCAACCTATAGGGATATAACAAGAGGTATCAGACCTGTACCTGCTTGATAAAATTAATAAATTATGAATTTAACAAATTCACATTAACTCCCACATAAGAAAAAATATCCATTCTGGAGGGAGATTGGCTAAGAGGCACAGTGAATAAATTATTGACTCTAGAGTCAAAGAGATGCGAGTTCAAAGCCTGCCTCAGAAACTTATTAGGCATGTGACCCTGGGCAAGTCACTTAATCTCTGCTGATCTCACTTTTCCTTATTTGTCAAATGAGGGTAATTATAGCACCTACTTACCAGGGTTGTTGTATGGATCTAATGAGATAATATTTGTAAACCTCAAACTTAAAGCTATATAAATGCTAGCTGCTATGATTTTCATCAGATTACAACTAGACAAAATCATCTCAAATTCTTAATCTCCCTTCCAGAATGAAGTTCAAGAGTGACAAAGACTACACTAATATAAGATGAGAAAAATCTATTTCTATGATAATGACAATAGCATCCTGCTGTCTTCAGAATGGGAGAAGACATTCCTTCATAGTTACTGTAGAGGACTTTAAGTGCAGAGGGGATGGGTGCTGGTGGCTCAGGGAGGGGAGAATGGAGGAGGAAGGAAAAGAATGACATAGGCAATGGCTATGCAAGACAATACTCAATACTGAGCTTTTTATTGCTACCAATGAGATAAAGATCATAACAATGAAGATTGATCATATGAGGCAAGGTGTTTGTAGTAGCCTCTCACATAAATATAATAATATGTAATGACTGTAATAACTATGGCAATGCCACTGTAAAGCCAAGCACAAGCAGCTTTCCAGAGGACTGCTACTGTAAACAACTTCAAGGTTCTGATTACACAGTATAGTGAACTCTCTGTTTATTCAATAACAAACTAATACAAAACATTCACAGAAATCAAAGTACAGAATTCATAATGTTATGGCATAATGACTTATCATTAAAATGACCACATAGTTTTCACCAAAGTGGTAAACTAGTTTTTAGCAAAAGATAACAATCGTTTAGAAACACAATCATTTAGTAAGTCCTTAACTCAATCATCCTTAAGGAGGCAAGATACAAACTACAAAAGTCAAAGTTATTCACCCCTGGGTCACATTGTCTTAATCTCTTCAATCAAAAAGTCCACTTTCTTCTTAATTAGGGAAGTCCTTAACTCAATCATCTAAATATAAAGGTCAGAGTTCTCCACCCCTAGGTCACAGTAAGTCATTATTTTCTCAGATTACTTTAAATACCCAAGGAGAGGTCTTTTCATCTTGACTTGGGGCAGGCTTTCAGCTTCCATGGTTCCTCTTCCATGGCCCCAGCTCCTGCCCAAATCTATCCAACTGCTGCCTGGGTTCAAAGGCAGACAGCTCTCAGTTCTTTATCCAGCTTTTTATTCAGTTCCTGTTCCATATTGAAGCCCACAGTGTTTGGTCAACCTCAAGTCCTTCACAGTTTTTGTTCCTGGGAAGACAAAGCTTAACAAATCTACAATAACATTCATGTACATTGCCAGCATCCTCATCAATTCATTTTCTGTCTGTGAAATCAACATATACCCAACAACAAGGTCTGAGGAATCAACACAAAACCATCAGTATAATTCCTGGATCTCTGAAAACACCAGCAAGACCCTCCTCTAGGATTTCTGTAAATGTACAATAAGAAAATCTTCTTTCAGGGCTTCTGAACTTGTACCAAGGTCCCAGGGCTTCTGTAACAATAGCACCATCCTCTATCAGCAGAAGAATCTGACAAAGTAACATCAAAACAAAGTACCAGCACCACAGCCATGCCTCCTCCCAGTTCTCCTCTCTTTTCATTTCTCAGTTCTTTTCAATTCTCAGTTCAGTTCTCAGTTCTTATATCTCTTCTCAGTTCTTAGTTCTCTTCTCAATTCTTAGCTCCTCAGCCTCTATGCTGCTTGCTCCCAGAAATTCTGCTTCTTTTTCTCCAGCAGCAGCAGCTTAGCTTCCACATTGCTTGTTCCCAGCAGTTCTGTCTCCCAGCAGTTCTGGGCTTCTCCTTATATATGGTATTAGGTCCTCCCTGCCCCACTGTAATGGTTATAGGATTTGAAGATCTTCCATGCTTCTTGCACTTGCCAACATAGCAGGAATAGGTAGAGCAGGAGGAAGCCAGAGCCCAGCTGGAGCCAGTGTGGTGACTGGAAGCATGGTGGCAGTGGCACAAACTCTTTTTTTTTTTTTGAGTGAGCCACAATTTCTGCTAAGGACACCTGCTGAGGACTGCCAGCAACAGGAATTTCCAGCAACAAGAACTTAGGGCAGGGACAGAGCTGGTGGGAGCAAACTGTGGACACTGAGCAGTTGCTGTGAGTGAGGAGAGGAGGACCTTTGCCTGAGGTAGCCTGTTCTGTTTTAAGGCTTGAGAACGTGGGTGTTTACTGCATTATCTATGTGTGCCAACTCTATAGCTTCTGTGATGGCTTTGACTTTATGGTTTTGGGACTCAGCTTTCTGGTATTTAAATAAATGTTATAGCTTTGTTCCCCATGTAGAGAGCCTGTTGTATTTTGTGATTAATAACCATATGAGTATATTTATAGTTATAGTATTTTGTGATTAATAACCATATGAGTATATTTATAGTTATAGTATATTTATAGTTAATAACTATAAGTTATTTATAGTATATTTATAGTTACTGGAGTTACTGTTGTGAATACAGCATTGTTGATACACCCACCCCTTCCTGTTACATCAGCAAGTCACTGTGGGATCACTGTGGGATTCACAAGTTCTGGGTCTTAATACTTAAGTAAGCACTTAATACTTACTTAAGTATTAAGTAATACTTAATACTTAGTTCCAAGTTCATGAACTTGGAACTAAGATGAACTTGGAACTAAGTGCTAAGGACCTGTTTGCTTGCCAATACAAGGGGCAGGGAAGATCTTCAAATTACCATTACCATTACTGCCACCCAAGGAAAATGCCACACACACAGTGTTACTTTGGCTTTCTAAAACAAGTGCCTTGGAATCCATGATCAATAAAACAATCAAACAAAAAGCATTTGGTGAATATAAATGAGAACTTCTATGTACTCAGGAATGTCCTAAGCTTTGGGGGGAAATATTAATATGTACCTTCACTTAAGGGGCAGCTAAATGGCACAGTGGATAGGGTCTGGAATTAGGAAGATTCATCTTCATAAGTTCCTATCCAGCCTCAGATACTTAGCAGCTGTATGAACTTGTTTGCCTCAGTTCCCTCATCTGTAAAATGAGGTGGAGAAGGAAATGGCAAACCACTTCAGTATCTGTGCCAAGAAAACCCCAAATGGGACCATGAAGAATAAGATATAACTAAAAACAACTGAATGTTGACAATATTTAGTTAAATGATGTACACAGAAGCTGGAAAAATCAACTTCATTAGTCTTAATATTAAAAACCCTATATCAAATATATAGCAAAAGGTAAAGATGAATATAGATTTGCATATAAATATTCAACAAGTATTTAAATGCTTTAAGGTGTCTAAGGCTGGGGACACACACACAAAAAAGCAGCCCATGCTTCAAGAAATGTATATTCTACTACAATGATATAATATTTAAACAAATAAGATATGATTTTAGGCAGGAGGGAGCACAAACAACTAGGGGGATCAGAAAAGGCTTCAGAGAGAAGATGGTATCTGAGCTGAGGCTTGAAGTAAGTTAAGGATTCTAAGAGAGAAAAATCAGTCAGAAAGTCCATAAATTAAGCACTTACTATATCCCAGATCATGCTATGAGGACGCAAAGCAAAAACAAAAACAAAAAATCCTTGCCATCCAGGAACTCACAATCTAATGGGGAGACAACCTGCAAATAACAATGTAAAACCAAGCTATATAAAGTAAAGTAGGAAGAAATGCATTCTAAGGACAGGGCAGCCTTGCACAGGTACAGGAGTGGGATATGACATGCCACATTCGCAGAAAAATTACTTCCAGTCTGGACCATTGTTTTGACTGATTCTCAGACAATACTTGGCTCAAATGCATAGAGACACAGCTGATTTGTAGAGTGATGTGAACAGAAGATATTTCATTAGTTATAAGCACATCTTAAAAGACTTTGAAGGCCCGAAAACAGCAAAAAAAAAAAGGTTTAAACAACCACAAAATAAATTTTGTTCATAAAAGCACATCTAAGGCCAGAAGGAAGAAGGCATTAATAGAAAAATCTATTGGAGGGGGAGGGGAGAGTTAAGTGGTACTAGTGGATTGCAAACTCAATAGAATCTACAGTAAAACATTTCAGCCAAAAAAAGTAAATAAATAAAACAAAATATGTTATCCCAGGTTTCATTAAAAGAAGCATAGCTTCCAGGAAGAGAGAACAGACAGTCCTGATGTACTCAGCCCTAGGTAGACTGTATCTGGAGGATTACATTCAGCTCTGAGTACCACTTTTTAAAAAATGTATTAGTTAGGTAGAGAACATCCAGAGGACAAAAAATAGGATGGTAAGGGAACAGAAGAATATGATTTAAGAGAATTCATGGGAAAAGACCAGGGGTGTTTAGCCTGGACAAGATAAGACTTGAGAGAAGGAGTCATAATAAGTATAATCAAGTATTCGGGGAGGTGTCATGCAGAAAAGGATTTCCACTTGTTCATCTTAGTCTCTGAGGGCTGAACTAGAAGCAATGGGCAGAAAGAGTTTTAGAGAGGCAGATTTAGAGATCAAAAGTAGAAAAGACTCCCTAGGGGAGGTAACTGTTCTCCCTCCTTCACTGAGGGCCAAGTAGAGACTGGAAGACCATTGGGATATGTGGAAAGGATTCTTATTCAGGTATTGGCTAAACAAGATAAACTAACAGGGTCAGAAAGGAGCTAAGAGTCTATTTCTCTTTTGTATTCTTTCTATTCTCTATATAAGTTACAAAAAACAGCAAATGTTATCCATGGATGACATTGTTATTGTTTGTCCTTCATTCTAGAAGAGGACTGTGACATCAGGAAGAATCATGTCTTGCAAGTGAATTGGACTTAAGTAAAGGAGGGCTGTGCAAGGTCACCAACCTCACTCTCTCCTTTAGAGCCATCTGGTTCCAGTGACAAGATATAGATCAGAATGAGTAGAGATGATCCTCTGCCCCCCCCCAAAAAAAACAGCCATTAAAAAAATCCAAATGAATCCAAATTAACACTATGATCTTCTAAAATCTAAATCAGGTCTACTTATTACTATATGAGTAGCTGAACTATAAAATCCCTCACTTTCCTGCTACAGTATTCACACTGAAAGATCATCAGCTCTGCTCTTTCCTCCTTCCTCTTCATGGGTCTTGGGCTAAGTAGTCCTAGAGTGATTTCAATAACGTAGTCCAAAAGCTCTCGAAGAAAAAGACTGACTGAGAAACAATCAAGTTTGGGAAAAGCAGCTAGTATGCTAGGAAAGGTGCTAACTTGAGTTAGAGACATAAGGTCCATGAGGCAAAAAGGACTGACTTAGCTACAGCACATAATTGAAACCAGAGACTCCTCAGGACAGAAAGAGAACATTCCTAGAGTTCTGAATCCTTTATGAGACAGGGCAAGAGCTAAGGGTTCTAGATACAAAAGAGACTTTTTGAAGAGCAAAGGCACTCTAGTCCAGAGATATCTAAAGGAAGCAGTTAGTAAGTACAGCCTACAAAGATGAACTACTACCTAATGCAAGCCATGAGGAGTTCTAGAAAGCAGAGAGTGATAGGAAGCAATAACTGGTTGTGTCTGATAAGTACTACCAGGGAAAGAATAACAGAGCATGGACAAAGAGCCCCCAGAATAGAGCAATGGAACGGAGACATAAAGCCCAATTTCTCTTCTTATTGAAACAGTATTGCAAGTCACAATGACTGTTTAGTCCTCCAGAGGCTTGGTTGCCCACTTGGGAATGTGGGAGGGTGTGAAGGAAGATTGTCCCTTAAGTTTCTAGTCTCAGATTCAAATTCTTTCTGGGTCTCTTACTTTATAAATTATTTTATACTTAAAACCTTGGGAGTCTAAGAGTATGTAAGGAGAATTAGTGTGTATTCTTTGGGAATGCCAAATGCTAATATTCCTGGATAATCTGGATCCAAAAAGACACAGAAATAAGCAGTCTCCAAAGTATAACCAAACTTCAGACACAACCTTGACTTGGGTGTCAGATAACCTAATTGCAAACATCAGCCCATACTATCTATAGACTTTGAACAAGTCACTTTACCTTTCAAGTGCCTTTTTTTCTAGCTTATAAAATAAGCGGGTCAAGCAGAAGCCTATGAGTATATAGGGCCCTGAAAGATTGACCTACTTGTTAAAATCTCAACCAAAATTTCCTAGTAAAAAACAATATAGGCCCCAATTAGTGCAAATAGTGAATTCTATGAAATATATTCAAATTTACACTATTCAGAGTTAAAATTATGTAAAATATGGTCATTGATTCCAGCCCAAGGTAAATATTATTGTGAATTTAAATAATGCAACCACTTCATGAGATTGATTATTTGCTCTAATCAGGCGTCTAGCTGTAAATTAAATATTGAGATTATAAAACATAAACAGAAAAATCTTATTAAACAATCCCATTAGAGAGAATGCATTGTAATTTTATTTTATTTATGTATCACTAATGTTTAAGTATAATTATAATTTCCCAATTAAATATGAAAAAATAATACCTCTTACCTTAAATCAGCAAATGAAATGGAGGCGAAAACCATAAGGGGCTATCCTTAGAATTAGAAAGCCCTGGGTTCAAATCCTCCCTTTTATACAAATTATCAGTGTGATCATGGACAAGAAATAATTTTTCAGTGCCCCAGGCACAAAAACATTACTTTTTAGAGAAATATCCAATTCATGTCTGTAGGAGCTTCAAATTAGGAATAGTCTTTTTGTATCAAAGATTGTGTAAGCTTAGTTAGCAACAATACCAAGCCACACATCAGGATTGGGGTTGCTTTGTATTAAATGTACAGTCAGAACAGTAGTCCTGTTTACTGATGTCAAATAAGAAATTTAAAAGATAAATGAGTGCTGAGAATTTCAAGAAATGGGATGCAATGGTAGCTGGTGCATGGAAGAAATGAATTAACCAGGGCTGCCTGATGTTTCCTGGGGCTATCCACAGCACAATTTTCTGCCTGCATTCAAGTGAAGACAATTTGTACTTGTCTTTTCTCATGTTTGAAGCTACAGTTGTAGAAGAAAGAGTGTTTACTTCACTAAAAAAGCATAAGATTGAAATAAGTTTATAGATGACCAGAGTAAACTGTTTTGTTTTTTAAAGATGAAAGGATAGTAAAAGTGGCTAACAATTAGATTGTAAGAGAGGTGTTTTAGCAAAACTTGTAGGTGCATGTATTAATTCTGATACTATACAGGGACAAGGCCCTAAAGAGACAACCAGAAAAATCTGATCTTTGCTGCCTGAATTGTTTAAAACCCTGATTTTTAAACGTTATCAAAGAATGGTAAAAAATAAAAACAAAACTGGAAACTTGTTGCTTTTAAAAGTAGTTAAGTGCTGTTTCTTCCATGTAATATGTTAATTCTCTTCACCTTCACTTCATATTTGGACTATGAAACAATAGAATAACTCTTTGGGATTTGAGCTCCTTGAAGGCAGAGTTTGAATAATTTTTGTATTTCCAGCACATAGTGGTTCAAGGCACCACCCAAATGTTCACTGAATTGAATTGAATGCAATCAAAACCAAAACTTTTGGCCATCAAGAAGGTAAAAAATTGCAGCATGGTTCTAAGTCAGCCACTCCTGGTGGTCCCTGTTTTGTTACTGTGATAACACACAGGAGGCCCTGGAGTTTTCAGACTCCAGCCTCTGACAAGTTCACTGTTGATTGGCTTTAGAGGAAAGACAGCTTCAAAGGGGGTATTTTATTCTATCCAGTTTTCTCACAAGGGTTTCTGAGTACCAAATCCTACAGCATTTCCTAATCGCCCTTCTCTCAAGGGCAGTGAGAAGGGGGGGGCAATGCCCCCTATGTCTTGATGGGCTCAGTTGAGACTGGCACAACTTGTGCCTTCCCCTAAATCCCCTCAAGCCTCAATGGGGGCAGTTAAGACAAACACAGATTCCCCTCAAGCCTTGATGGGGCCGGTCAAGACACACATAGCATTCCAGCTTGTGTATTCAATCCTAAGGGTTCCCTCTTTACTAATATCAAGAACTTATTCAGAGGAAAGGTCATTGTCCTCAAAGTGGAGGAAATCAATTCCTAATATCATCCACTTGTTTAAGGGAAAGGTCAGCACCCTGAAAGTGGAGAAAATACATCACCAGCATGTCAACATCTGGGTTAACATTCACAGCTGGGGGTGATCCCTTAATAATGGCTACTAAAAGTCTCATCTGGTGAAAGGCCTCAGGCAAAGCATTCTTCCCATGAGTGAGCCCCAAGGCAAAATATCAATTTTGTAATAAATCTGTTATATATATATATATATATATATTGATATTGATATATTGATATATTGATAGGCTCAGAGACTATGTTACTCATACTCATACTATGGTTGATTCAGAGTCAAAAAGGCATGAAAGCCTATGTGACTCAGTACCTGATGTGTTACAGCTGTGTACTGGGCCAGTGTTCAAAGGAGTAAAGACACCTGTGACTAAGAAGGTAAAATACTTGGGAACTGGAGATTGTTATGGCCATGGATCCTGGAAACTGAACTCCAAAAATTACTAACAAAAATCAACCTTGCTTATGCTTACAGTCCCCAAAACTTTTTCAGGATCTATAAGATCAAAACAATTTTTGTAATAATAAGTCATTATTTGGCTATTAAAATACTCCCCTTTCTAACTATATATCTGTGTGAGGTCAGGTTTTCTTCATACAGTTTAACTAAAACAACATATAGCAACAGGACTTAATGCAGAAGCAGAAAATCCAGCTATCTTCTACTAAGCCAGTAACTAAAGAGAGTTGTAAAAATACATAAAACAATGCCATTCTTCTCACTAATTTGGGGGGGGGGAAATAAATTTCCCAAAAATATGTCATGTAAAACTACATTCTGTTAATAGGACTGAAAGGTAAATGCATTTATTGATTACCTACTATGTGTCAGACACTATGCTAAGCACTTTACAGATATTATCTTACTTGACATAGGTTTATTATTATTTTAATGAATTAATAAATTTTAAAAATGTTATCAGCCTTAATTTCTAATATGGTGAAGATTGATAAATATAGTTCACATAAAGTTCTTTGGAAACCTCAGTCATTTTTAAGATTATAAAGGGACCAAAAAGTTTGAGAATTTCTGGTCCATCTGTTTAATATAACAAGTCACAATCCTGTATCATAATTGAAATATCCAATACTCTGTGACAGTTGCCTGAATTATTTGGATAATAGTTACAATTCTCTACTTGAATTTGTACATATGAATCACATAGAAGGTTAACCAATTCACTTAAATTTTGGGAAGAACTTGATTAAAGAGTAATGAAATGACAGTTATGAAAGAGAACCTTGGTATGTTACACATTTGATATCTGGATATTTCTGCCTCATTAATATAAAAAACATAAGCTCTTAAAAGTTAAGGATAAGTCAAGTTTAATGTCTATGGAGAACACCTTTCAAAACAGTGAATGAAACTACCTCATCTCCATAACACTAATCAATGTTCCTATACCACTTGAGGGACACTCATAATTTCCTACTAGCCTTAAACTCAAATGTCATGATGACTATAAGTATATCATAATTGACCATTCTCAATTATTGTTTAAGACATGTTTATTTTTTTCCCCTCCTGTAGGCTTTCTTTTAAAAAGTCTACTTTATGTAACCCAAATCTATTTTACCTCTGCAGTGTGAATAAGAATAATAAAAAAAGTTTAATAAAAAAAAATCCCAATTGTTTTGTTTTCTTATCCTATGATTCAGTGTCTGGCACGTGTAAATCAAAATGAGAAAAATTAGCTTATAAATCACAGTAATCTCCTTGATAATCACTACTTGTTTAGTGAAGGGACAATGTACTCACAATATGAGGCATTGATATAAAAGACAGCAAGCTGCAATTAGCAATCTATAGATCTCATTTGCTCTGAAATAGTAAGTGTTCTGAACTTGGCTCAAATAAATTCCCTCAACCCAAAGATCTTATTCTGATTATTTCAATGTCATGTTTGGGGTTTAAGAAGCAAAGAAAAGAAATCTGGATCTCTCAAACCCCTTGCTTCTATCTTTTCTTGCCCCTACCTTCTCATCTTCACTGAAAGGGCACTGTATTCCAGGTCATGTGAAAGTCAATTTCCTAAGGCCTAGATTTATAGCAAAACCTAGTTATCCTCTTAACCAGAAATCTCCATAAACATATCCTTTCAGACTTGAATGGTTTAGTGATGTCTCATAATAATGGCCCTTCTACCC
This sequence comes from Gymnobelideus leadbeateri, assembly GCA_011680675.1. Lineage (NCBI taxonomy): Eukaryota > Metazoa > Chordata > Mammalia > Diprotodontia > Petauridae > Gymnobelideus > Gymnobelideus leadbeateri. The sequence continues at coordinate 64,899 of WOXC01011128.1, read as the reverse complement.
TGCAAAATCCTCAAGTAACATTTGTATCAAAGAAAAATTGAATTACTTTTCAGCATAGTTTTAATGTAAAACATATTTTATTTTAGTCCTAAATGTGTGTTCAAATCCTTTAAAAATCAGTAATCTACGTGCAGCAGAATTCTCTATTAACCCAAATAAATAATGTAATCTTCTAGTCTGTCATCTGACCCAGAACTACATATCACCAGGCTTCTGCTACTTGCTTTTTTCATTCCTCTACTTTGCTGACCAAGTTGGCTCTCTGCTGGCTGTCTGCTGCTAGTCATGGGATTGTATCTGCTACAAGGCTACATCAGGAATCCTAATTCCCTAATCATGGTTAAAAGAGATGTTGATGTTTTATCTTATTCACTTAGATGATGTAAAATCAGCAATGTCCCAGGCCACTGTTCCAACTACAATTCATACATGTGCAAGAATTGTTCCATTTCATAATGTAGCCACAAATGGTCACAATGTAAGATTTTCTTCCCACCTTAAGTGATATGGTTACAGAGGGTACAAAATGTAATCACAAAGAATTATGGTGGTGTAAAGGAGTTTTCCTACAACCCCACAATAATGGGTGAATTAGTCTTTAATCAACTTGAAAGATTACAAAGATTTAGCAACTGGATAAAGGCATCACAAAGGAAAGATCTTATGACTGGCTAAGAAAATTAGTCATAACCCTTGGTTTTTTTTTTCATAAAAACAGCAAGCCATTTAGCAGATGAAGAGTCTAGGCTTGTCACCACTTTGTGGGGAAATGGAGAAGAACTTCATTCCTCCTTGTTACGTATATGCCTTATTATCAAAATTATTGGACCAGTTTGAAATAATACATCTACCCAGAAGCAGAGACACAAATTTACAGGCAGACATGGATAGAGAAAGATGGTTACCTGTAAAACAAAGCATGAGTAGCTTTCCAGAGGACTGTTGCTGTGAATAGCTTGAAGGTTCTGATTATACAGTATAGTGAACTCTCTATTTATTCAATAACAAACTAAGACAAAACATTCACAGAAATCAAAGTACAGCATTCACAATGTTATAGCATAACAAGTTAGCACTAAAGTGGCCACATAGTTTTCACCAAAGTGGTCACCTAGTTTTAAACAAAGTACATTCATTTAGTAACTCACTCATTTAGTAAGTCCTGAATTCAATCACAAATTACAAGGTCAAAGTTCTCCACCCCTAGGTCACAATGTCTTAATCTCTTCAATCAAAAAGTCTCCTTTCTTCTTAATCAGAGAAATATTTAATTCAATCATCTAAATGTAAAGGTCAAAGTTCTCCACCCCTAGACCACCATGATCTTCTCGGTTTGAATTAAATACCCAAGAAGAGTTTTTTTTTCATCTTGACTCAAGGCAGGCTCTTAGTTTCCATGGTTCCTCTTCCATGGTCCCATCTCCTGCCCAAATCTATCCAACTGTCATCTGAGTTCAAAGGCAGATAGCTCTCAGTTCCTTGTCCAGCTCCTTGGGCAGTTCCTGTTCCATACTGAAGCTCACAGTGTCTGCTCCACCTCAAGTCCTTCACAGTTTCTGTTCCTGGGAAGACAAAGCTTAACAAAGCCACAATAACATTCATCCACATTGCCAGAATCCTCATCAATTCACTTTCTGCCTGTGAAATCAACATAGACCAAACAACAAGGTCTGAGGAATCAACACAAAATCATCAGTATAATCCCTGGGCCTCTGAAAATGTAAGACCCTCTTCCAGGATTTCTGTAAACATACAACAAGAAAATCCTCTTTCAGGGCTTCTGAACAAGCAGTAAGGTCCCAGGGCTTCTATAACAACAGCACTGTCCTCTATCAACAAATTAATCTAACAAAGTAATATCAAAACAGACAGACAAAATACCAGCTCCACAGTAATGATTCCTCCAATTTCTCCTCTCTTCTCATTTGTCTGTTCTTCTCAATTCTCTTTGCAGTTCTTCTCAGTTCTCAGCAGCTCTGGCTGGCTCTCAGAAGTTCTCAGCAGCTCTCAGAAGTTCTGGCTCTCTAGCTTGGGCTTTTCTTTATATATGGTATTAGCTTCTCCCTGTTCCACACCTTCCTGTTACATCAGCAATTTCCTTCCACTGTGGGATTCACAAATTCTGGATCTTAATACTTGACATAATCATGAAGTTGAAACAAGGGGCTAAGTACCTGTTTGATTGCAAATACTAGGGGCAGGGAAGATCTTCAAATTCCCATTTGCATTACATTATCTAATAAAGAAATCCACTCTAAGAAGCAGAGAATAAAGCTGGCTATGGAATCAGGGAAAGAGCAGAACCCAGAAGCACAGTAGAGTAGTCTACCCACAGCTACCCTGAAGCTAAGGCAAACTGCATAAAGTGGGAAATTCCTTCCAGGTCTTGTAATACCATGAGTCATAAGTTAACCTTTGCCTCATATGTATACTACACATGACCTTTCTAATGTAAGTTAGAGCCCACTCTTCTTAAAGTCATTATATGTATTTTTAAGAGAATGAACTTCTAAGTTCTAGAGAGAATATTTTATGCAAATATTCTCACAATACTATCTTTGTGTGTGTGTGTGTTTTTAAACAAATGCTTTATTAACTTCTGTTTTACATCATTCATATCCACCAGATTTTGAGTTACAATTATTTCCCCCCCGTTATTCCCCTACCCAACCTCCCAGAATAGCAGTCCTGCAAGATATCGCTTCCTCCAATCTGCTCTCTCCCATACCTTCTCCCATACCCCCTTCAACTTTTCCACTAGAGGAAGGTGAATCTTTGTGTCCCAATGCCTGCACATCTTATCTCCCAATTACAAGCAAAAGAGTATTAATAATAGTGTTTATATATATTTGAAACATTTAATGTTAAGACCTCAAATTTCAGATCCATTTCCTTCCTCCCTTGTCACCCATTCCCTCTGGGGAGATAAGTAATTCAGTATATGTTATACATGTCTAGCTATGCAAAACATTATCACAGTAGATATATTGTACAAGGCTGCTTATAATTCCCTCCCACTCATCCCACCCCCCACCTGGTCCATTCCCTACATGATCCTGTCCCTCTTCTATAGTGGGTACTTCCAACCTCCCCTCCCCCCAAGGATGCCCTCCCATCCATCATCCCTCCTCTCATCCCCCTTCCCCCTATTCTGCTGCAGGTTGAGATATCCCATTTAGTATGTATGTCATTCTCTCCCTGAACCAAATTCAGTGAGAATGTGGTTTTGCCTTTTTGACTTCCTATTCTCCCCCTCCCTTGCAACCACTTCCCCTTGCTTCTTCTACATGAGATAGTTTATCCTACCCTGTCTCTCCCCATCTCCTCTTGCCACTTTCCTCTCTCACCTCATAATTTCATCCCTTGAGTATTCTCCCTTCCCAACAAATTCAGCCTATGCCCTCTATCCATATATAACTGTAACCATATACACACACATTCACATATGTATTCATATGACCACACACCCTTCTTCCATTATTTTCATAGTGAGAAAGATATCATCAGTCACAGTTATTGCTTTTCCATATAGGAATGTAAATAGTTCAACTTTGATAAGTTCCTTTTGATTTCTTTTCCCTGATTACCTTCTCAGGCATCTCTTGCTTCTTGTGTCTGGATGTCAAATTTTCTATTCAATTCTGGTTTTTTCCTCAAGAATGCTTGAAAGTCCTCTATTCCACTGAATGACCATATTTTCCCCTGAAACAGAATACTCAGTTTTGCTGGGTAGGTGACCCTTGGGTTCATTCCCAGTTCTTTTGCCCTCTGGAATATCATATTCCATGCCTTTCGATGCCTCAGTGTAGAAGCTGCCAGGTCCTGGGCTATTCTGATTGTGTTTCCACAATATTGAAATTGTTTCTTCCTGGCTGCTTGGAGTATTTTCTCCTTGATCTGGGGATTCTGGAACCTGGCTATAATATTCCTGGGAGTTTTCTTTTTGGGATCTTTTTCAGGAGATGATCAATGGATTCTTTCAACCTCTATTTTGACCTCTGGATCTAAAACATCAGGGCAATTTTCCTTGAGAATTTCCTGAAGGGTGATTTCTAGGTTCTTTCTTTGATCATGGCTTTCAGGTAGTCCAATAATTTTTAAATTGTCTCTCCTGGATCTATTTTCCAGGTCAGTGGTTTTTCCCATGAGATATTTCACATTGCCTTCTAATCTTTCATTTGTTTGGATCTGCTTAACAGAATCTTGATTTCTCATAAAGTCATTAGCTTCCATTTGCTCCAGTCTAACTCTGAAGGAATGAATCTCCTCAGTGAACTTTTGAGATTCTTTTTCCATCTGGCAAATTCGACTTTTTAAGGCATTCTTCTCCTCATTGCCCTTTTGGGCCTCCTTTCCCATTTGAGTTAGTCTATTTTTTAAGGTGTTGTTTTCCTCAGTCAGGCTGTTGACCCTCATTTCATACTTTTCCTGCATCCTTCTCATTTCTCTTTCCAATTTTTCCTCCACTTCTCTTATTTGATTTTTAAAGTCCTTCTTAAGGTCCTCTATGGCCTGCAACCCGCTCATGTTTTTCCCCTGGGGCTTTTGGAGCAGGACTTCTGACCTCACAGTCCTTTTCCCACTCTATGTCCCCAAAATAGGAGCCTAGGGTTGCATTTTTCTGTTTCCCTTGCCTTGGCATGTTGCCACTTAATTACTTGACTTTTGGGCTTGTTGCCACACTATGGCTTTAAGGCCAAATAGAGGAATTTTCGTCCCGAATGTGTTGGGGGCAACTTCTGTTTCTGGCAAGATCACAATCCAGATCCAGGGAGGTTAAAGCAAGAGCGATTACTCCCCAAGACTGATCGCTGGATCTCCCTACAGTTCGCAGGCCAGGAGCTGGAGCTGCCTCTGAAAACTACAAAATGGTGTGTGTCCTCATCTGCTTCTAGCCCCCAGGGGAGGGAGCAGACACATTCCCCAAATACTGGTCCCAAAGTCCATAGGACACTAACCTCTTACTTTGTCCTAGGCATGTCTATGTTGATAATTCTGGAATCGCCATGGCTGCTGGTGTTTTGGGGTCTCTCCAGCCAGCTGCTGGCCCTGCCGCCCTGGGGTTAAAACCTTGGCTCACACGGACCTGGGCTCCACTCTGCTCAGCTCCCCACGCTCTGGGTGCTGTGTGCTGCCGGCTCCTAGAGTGCTGCGCTGGTCCTTCCTGCAGGGCTGCTGGGCTGTCCTCAGCGGGAGGTTAGCTTCTCTGTGTCATTCTGTGGGTGCTGGGGCTCCAGAAGTTGTTCAGAGTCCCTTTTACATAGTTTGGGGGGGAATCTGGGGGCAGAGTGGCTTGGGTGAGCTGTTTCTACTCCCACAATTCTATCTTACTAAATGACTTTGCTTAAAAAGCTGATTAAGTCAACTGACTAATTAATGAGAAACAGAAGAGTGGAAGCTCATACAGCAGAGTAGGGGGAGTATCAACCCTATAGGTTTACCCCTCCAGGGACCCAAACAATGAAGCAACTATGAGTTAGATCTAGGGGAATGTTCCCGAAATGATGCTATATATGAAAATAAGAGAGAGAAAGAGATGGGAAAGGGACATTTCAGAAATCAAAGATTAAGATAATCCAAAGGAAAACAGAATTTTTCAAAATTCTGTTTGTAGATTTCCCCAGAAAACCTGAAACATATATTTCCATCATATATAGAATTTCAACATCTTGGTATAGCAGGTAGTGGTACCCTCAACTCATAATACAGGTTCCCCAAATAATGGCTACTCTAGGTTCTGGCTATACTATGGATCAGTATTCCCTAAAACCATAAGTCAAGGGCCCTCAACTATCTTTTTTCTTTTCCTTTAATAATGGTATTTAATGAAATGGCATAAGAAGACACATAGCAACAAAATATTTGTCCTATAAACTGAAACACAATCTCCTACAATAAACATAAAATCAGTAGGAAGAGTGGACATATACAATTAGGTCTGGATTAGTGTAAATAATGAATGTAATGAAGTAATCACATTATTCAAATGTCACTGAAGTTTTCAATTACACTGGTACAAATGACCATATTCAAAGATATGTGATCCTAACTTTGAATAGTGCAAATTCATATAATACAACTGCTTGAGGGGAGTTCACTAATTCTAGTTCACTAACACTAGTTCACTAAGATCACACTAAGACCTGGTAGTATAGATAACAAATGTGAAGAAATATAAATATGGGAGGGCAGCTAGATGGTGTCAGTGGATAGAGTGCAATCTGGAGTCAGGAAGACCTGAGTTCAAATCCTGTCTCAGACACTTACTATCTGTGTGACCTTGGAAAAGTAACTTAACCCTGTTTGTCTCAGTTTCCTCATCTGTAAAACAAACTGGAGGAGCAAATGGCAAACTACTCCAATATCTTTGCCAAGAAACCCCCAATATGGTCATGAAGAGTCAGAAACAACTGAAATAACTCAAAAACGACAAATAGAGGAAAACAAATAGAGGCCAGGGTACTTTCACAAGGGGTCTCATTAAGCATCAACACACACACACACACACACACAGTCTATATTCCTTGTTCTTCCTAAGAACATCTGAGCAAATTCCAACACTATAAGGTAGCATTACTCTATGGTTTATTCATATGCTATTCAACAATCCTTCCTACAATACACATATATGGGAAGAAGGGGGAGGGGAGGACAAGGAAAGGAAAGAAGGATTCCTCTTTGCTTTGGAGCATAGTGAAGGAGATATTTCTGGCACCAGAGCAAAATACCATTACCTGTCATAAGCACAAAAGCAAAGAATTTGCATTCCTTTGAGATATTGCCAAGTTGATATTCAGAGTGATGATGCAGGTTTCTTTCATCTTCAGCTGCCCCCTGCCATCTGATTGTCACATGCCTACTTTCTATTTTGCAACAAAATCACATCATTCCTCTTCCATTTTCTCCTTGGAATTGCCCATTGTGCTCACAGCATCTAGCATAGATGTTTTAGTATAAAAAATTCTTCACTAGCAAGTGGAAGCGACAGTGTCACCACACCCTGGCATAGCCAGACTCAATAGACAGCCTGAGGAGCAATTTGCAATTTTTCTTGGGTGAAATGCAGAACTCAACAGCCTCACTCTTCCCAAAACCAAGAAAGAACACAGAACTATCGTGCCGAACTAATCACTGTTCTCAGGCTCCATCTCAATCATTACTATGTTCTCTCATTTAAAGTGACAGTCATTTGGCCTAGAATAAATTGACATATGCATGTAACCTGTACCCTATAGACTATATTTCCATCTGAGAAGAGTAATTCTTTATTCATCCACTACAGTTAGGGAACATGTTGAACACTCTAGAAAACTGAAGCTCAATCCTTTCAAAAACTATTGTTCTCTTAATTTTAACCTTTTTATGGGTGTTTTTATTTTTTAAAGTGACCTACAATTAAATTTACCAAACGTTCTTGAAGTTCTTACTTTGCTACAAAGTATTGTGATAAATTCGAGAGATTGAGAAGCAAAAATACTACATAGTCCAGAGCCAGATGCTACAGTGGATAGAACACTATGTTTGGAATCAGAAATATTTAAGTTCAATTCCAGCCTCAGACTCTTGCCAGCTATGAAACTCTAGGGAAGTCACTTAACCACTGTCTGCCTCAGTTTCCCCATCTGTAAAATTGGGGTAATAATGTCTCCTATGTCCTATTGTTGTGAGGATCAAATGAGGTATCTGTAAAGTGTTTTGTGCACTTTAAAGCACTATATAAAAGCTAGCTATTAATAATTGTTTTCTTCATTAATTCTCTTACCTTTCTAGTGTAAGCTTTTATTCTTTTTGATTCATGATCTTTATATTTATTAATTAGTATACTAATATCCTGCCCTCATAATCCTTATTTCTATTGTGCCTTATACTTAGAAATATTAATTCCCAAAAGAGGCAATGAAGATAGAAGCATTGGTCCTTGATAGAAATTTCCATATATCCCAAGTCATTAATCAAATTCTATCAACTACTTTCCCCACAATAATTTTCTTTCCTATTTGCCATTCAATTGACTCTCCCCACTCATGCTCTTCCACATTTCTGGAAGCCTATCGCACTCAGAAGCTCTTGTGTCCTTTGGTATGCATCAATGTATATAGTGCATGCAGGTACAACACTGTTTTAGACAATGTAGTCTCCTTGTGCATCAAATCCCTGCAGACGCCATTACAGAATGTGTACCTCCTCCCCCATGGAAGTGGTCTCTTTACTGCCACCAACTCCCACCATTAAAGCAAGATCTTCCCCTTTCTTTCTATTTCAGTCCCTCTTTATACCTTCTTACCAATTCTCTTCAAGTCCATCTTCTTCTTGTATAGAAGCTGTTTTCCTTTCATTGCTTACCATGGACTAGGTTAGGACATATCACACATTCTCCTCCTGTCTCTCCTTTTATAAACCTTCCCATCCTATAATTTAGTCCCACAAAATAAAATGATTCATTTGTATGGGGAATTGTGGAGTTTAGCCCATGGTGTTTCCAGTCTGCTTTCCATTATCACTTTTGCTGTTTCTTTAAATTCTGCTTTCATCTTAATCCCTTTTTGTACTTTTAGAAATCAGTTTCTTGGGTCGGAGCCAAGATGGCGAGTAGAAACAGCTCATCCAGGCCACTCTGCCCCCAGATTCCCTCCAGACTACGTAAAGGGGGACTCTGAACAACTTCTGGAGCCCCAGCACCCACAGAACGACTCAGAGAGGCTGACCTCCCGCTGAGTACAGCACAGAAGCCCTGCAGGAAGGACCAGTGCAGCACTCTGGGAGCCGGCAGCGCGCAGAGCGCGGGAGCTGAGCAGAGCCAAGCCCAGGTCTCCTTGAGCCGAGTTTTTAGCCCCAGGGCGGCAGGGCCAGCAGCCTGTTGGAGAGACCCCAGAAAACCAGCAGCAGTGGCGATTCCAGAATTATCAACATAGACATGCCTAGGACAAAGTGAGAGGTTAGTGCCCTATGGACTTTGGGACCAGTATTTGGGGAATGTGTCGGCTTCCTCCCCTGGGGGCTAGAAGCCACTGAGGACACACACCATTTTGTAGTTTTCAGAGGCAGCTCCAGCTCTTGGCCTGCAATTAATTGTAGAGAGATCCAGCGATCAGTCTTGGGGAGTAATCGCTCTTGCTTTAACCTCCCTGGATCTGGATTGTGATCTGGGGTGGAGGTTGTGGGTGGGTTTCCAGCTTCCAGAAACTGAAGTTGTCCCCCATACATTCAGGACGAAAATTCCTGTCTGGCAGCAGAGCCACAGTGTGGAAACAAGCCCAAAAGTCAAGTAATTAAGTGGCAACATGCCAAGGCAAAGGAAACAGAAAAATGCAACCCTAGACTCCTATTTTGGGGGCATAGAGCTGGAAAAGGACTGTGAGGTCAGAAGTCCTGCTCCAAAAGCCCCAGGGGAAAACATGAGCGGGTTGCAGGCCATAGAGGACCTTAAGAAGGACTTTAAAAATCAAATAAGAGAAGTGGAGGAAAAATTGGAAAGAGAAATGAGAAGGATGCAGGAAAAGTTTGAAATGAGGGTCAACAGCCTGACTGAGGAAAACAACACCTTAAAAAATAGACTAACTCAAATGGGAAAGGAGGCCCAAAAGGGCAATGAGGAGAAGAATGCCTTAAAAAGTCGAATTTGCCACATGGAAAAAGAATCTCAAAAGTTCACTGAGGAGATTCATTCCTTCAGAGTTAGACTGGAGCAAATGGAAGCTAATGACTTTATGAGAAATCAAGATTCTGTTAAGCAGATCCAAACAAATGAAAGATTAGACAGCAATGTGAAATATCTCATGGGAAAAACCACTGACCTGGAAAATAGATCCAGGAGAGACAATTTAAAAATTATTGGACTACCTGAAAGCCATGATCAAAGAAAGAACCTAGAAATCACCCTTCAGGAAATTCTCAAGGAAAATTGCCCTGATGTTTTAGATCCAGAGGTCAAAATAGAGGTTGAAAGAATCCATTGATCATCTCCTGAAAAAGATCCCAAAAAGAAAACTCCCAGGAATATTATAGCCAGGTTCCAGAATCCCCAGATCAAGGAGAAAATACTCCAAGCAGCCAGGAAGAAACAATTTCAATATTGTGGAAACACAATCAGAATAGCCCAGGACCTGGCAGCTTCTACACTGAGGGATCTAAGGGCATGGAATATGATATTCCAGAGGGCAAAAGAGCTAGGACTGAACCCAAGGGTCACCTACCCAGCAAAACTGAGTATTTTGTTTCAGGGGAAAATATGGTCATTCAGTGGAATAGAGGACTTTCAAGCATTCTTGAGGAAAAAACCAGAATTGAATAGAAAATTTGACATCCAGACACAAGAAGCAAGAGATGCCTGAGAAGGTAATCAGGGAAAAGAAATCAAAAGGAACTTATCAAAGTTGAACTATTTACATTCCTATATGGAAAAACAGTAACTGTGACTGATGAAATCTTTCTCACTGTGAAAATAATGGAAGAAGTGTGTGTGGTCATATGAATACATATGTGAATGTGTGTATATATGTTTACAGTTATACATGGATAGAGGGCATAGGTTGAATTTGTTGGGAAGGGATGATACTTAAGGGGTGAACTTATGAGGCGGGAGAGGAAAGTGGCAAGAGGAGATGGGGAGAGAGAGGGTAGGGTAAACTATCTCATGTAGAAGAAGCAAGGGGAAGTGGTTGCTAGGGAGGGGGAGAATAAGAAGGCAAAAAGGTATTCTCATTGAATTTGGTTCAGGAAGAGAATGACATACATGCTAAATGGGATATCTCAACCTGCAGCAGAATAGGGGGAAGGGGGACGAGAGGAGGGATGATGGATGGGAGGGCATCCTTGGGGGGAGGGGAGGTTGGAAGTACCCACTATAGAAGAGGGACAGGATCATGTAGGGAATGGACCAGGTGGGGGTGGGATGAGTGGGAGGGAATTATAAGCAGCCTTGTACAATATATCTACTATGATAATGTTTTGCATAGTGAGACATGTACAACATATACTGAATTACTTATCTCCCCAGAGGGAATGGGTGACAAGGGAGGAAGGAAATGGATCTGAAATTCGAGGTCTTAACATTAAATGTTGTAAATATATATGAATACTATTATTAATACTCTTTTGCTTGTAATTGGGAGATAAGATGTGCAGGCATTGGGACACAAAGATTCACCTTCCTCTAATGGAAAAGTTGAAGGGGGTATGGGAGAAGGTATGGGAGAGAGCAGATTGGAGGAAGCGATATCTTGCAGGACTGCTATTCTGGGAGGTTGGGTAGGGGAAAAACGGGGGCGGGAAATGATTGTAACTCAAAATCTGGTGGAAATGAATGATGTAAAACAGAAGTTAATAAAGCATTTGTTTAAAAATTAAAAAAAAAGGTGGACAGGCTGTTCAATGTGATAAAGCCTCTTGAACAAGGAAACTATAATGTGTATTGAGATTAGACTTTAGAATAAAGTCAGTATAGGGAATGGATTAAAAAAAAAAGAATGTAAAAAAAAGTAAAAAAAATCAGTTTCTTAATGGTTCCTCTCATTTTTTAACCTAATAAGTTTCCTTCTTTTTCTTACTTTTAATAGTTTCTAGCGATGGATTATTCCTTTACCTGTGTTTTCCTTGGTTATTAAATTTATTTCTCTTTCTTGTATTTTCCTATTTGAAATTTTTACAAGTTAAATAATCTGACTGCATTTTGTTTTTGATGTTTTTGCATAAAAGCTTCAAATTTTTCTCTTTTATTGTACACATTTTTTCATTAATGATTATGGATTTGCAGAGTACGTCATTTGGGGTTATATTTTGAGCTTTTCTGGTTTTCAGAAAACTTCATCTCAGTCTCTTCTGAAATTTTTGGAAGGTGTCTTATGTTGATTCAAATTTCCTTTCCTTTATATTTAAAGATCTTTTCCCCAGTAGCATGCAGAAATTATGTGTTATTCGAAGTGTTCAATTTAAACACTATGTGTTTTGGAGTTTAAGTAAAAGGCTTTTTTTCTTATGGTGATGTGTGGGTTCTTTCAATTAGTGATTTGATTTCTGTATACAGTCACGCCTTCTTTTATTGCTCTTCACAGATACTGAATTTTTTACAAATTGAATGTGTATGATAATCCTGTGTCAAGCAAGTCTATCAGCACCATTTTTCCAAGAGCATGTGCTTGCTCACACATAGTGTCTCTAAGTCACATTTTGGACATTCTCACAATATTTCAAATTTTTTCATTATTATTTTATCTGTTACAGTGATTTATGATCAGTGATCTTTGATGTTATTGTTATGATTGTTTTAGGGTGCCACAAAGTTCACCTATGTAAGACAATGAACTTAATAAATGTCGAGTGTATTCTGACTGCTCCACTCACTGCCCATTCCTTGTCTCTCTCTCTTTTGGCCTCTCTATTCCCTGAGACACAACAGTATTGAAATTAAGCCAACTAATATCCCTATAATGACTGACCTCAATCTATCAGTCAATCTATGCCACAAACTTCATTGTTGTCTTATTTTAAGAAATTGCCATGGTCAACACAACCTTCAGCAACCACCACCCTGATTAGTAAGCAGCCATCAACATCAAGGTAAGACCCTCTAACAGGAAAAAGATGATGACTTGCTGAAGGCTTAGATGATGGTTAGCATCTTTTTTAACATTTTTTTATTAACTTCTGGTTTACATCATTCATTTCCGCCAGATTTTGAGTTACAATTTTTTCCCTATTTTTCCCCTACCCACCACCCCAGAATAGCAATCCCATAAGATATCCCCTCACCCAATCTGCTCTCTCCTATATCTTCTCCCATACCCCCTTCGATTTTACCATTAAGGCAAGTGAATCTCTGTGCCCCAATGCCTGCACATCCTATCTCCCAATTACATGCAAAATAGTATTAATAATAGTATTTACATATATTTGAAACATTTAATTTTAAAACTTCGAATTTCAGATTCATTCCCTTCCTCCCTTGTCACCCACTCCCTCTGGGAAGATAAGCAATTCAGTATGTGTTGTACATGTATAGCTATGCAAAACATTACCATAGTAGATATATTGTAAAAGACTGCTTCTATTTCCCTCCCACTCATCCCACCCCCCGCCTGTTCCATTCCCTACTTTGATCCTGTCCCTCTTCTATAGTGGGTACTTCCAACCTTCCCTCCCCCCAGAATGCCCTCCCCTCCATCAATCCCCTCTCATCCCCCTTTCCCCTACTCTCCTGCAGGGTGAGATATCCCATTTATTATGCATGTCATTCTCTCCCTGAGCCAAATTCAATGAGAATATGGTTTTGCCTTTTTGCCTTCCTGTTCTTCCCCTCCCCTGCTATGGCTAGCATCTTTTAACAACAAAGTATTTTTAATTAAAGTGTATACATTGGGGTTTTTTGAGATATAATATCATTGCACACTTAATAGACTACAGTATAGTGTGAACATAACTTTTTATGTACTAGGAAACCAAAAAGATCATGTGATTCACTTTATTGTGATATTCACTTTATTTGCTATGGTCTGGAACCAACCCACAACATATCCAAGGTATGCCTGTATAGTAGTTCTGGGTAGTTCTGTTGTATTATTACTTACATTATGATGTCCAGGATTTTTTACTCAGTGGGTACTCCTTGGCAGCTTATTATCCTTAAATTGTCCCCTATCTAAAGGATTAATGTGTTTTGCTGTATTGATACTGATACAATCCTCACCTTGATCACGGTATGGGAGAAACGCCTTTCCACTGAAGCACATGGTTAATACCAAAAGTCCTGATTTTAGCTCTGAAAAGCTACATCATAGGTTCCCAAAGTGAGTGACATCACCCATAAGGGGGTGCTATAAAGATGGGGGGGCAGTAGTACCTCAGGTGCAATTGGGAGTGCTAAATAAAAATAAAGGGGGAGTGGAAGTATAAAGAAAGAAGAGAATTTTGAAAAAAAACATTCATAAAAGTTTCATCTGTTGTAGAACAGTTAAAGTTATAGTGATTACATTATTTTTTCAAAATAAACTCACAAAATGCAAATTATAACTGATCAGTGGTCAAGTCCACTGACAGGTCTTACCAAACAAATGTTGGCAGGTGAGCGTGTCATGCATTGTCAGGAAGTCCAGCTTGCATCAGCAGGAATATGTGATTGTAATGACATTTACAATATGATACTATATGGTTACATGATGCAATATTACATCATCAAAATTTCAATGTAGGAAAAAGATCCATAAATTTACAATAAATTGTTAAATGTAAGACATATTATTTTTAAAATTTTTATTTTTGACTCAAACACCAAAACACAAGTACAGAAAAGAGAAAAGAAAAAGAAATCATAAACTTAAATACAAAGTGAGAAAAGGCAGGGGTTGGGGGGAGGCATGCCAAGATTCAAAATATGTAACAACAAATTTTCATTTCAAGAAAGCTTATATGATAAATACCACACATTGTGTTGAGAGCTGTCCATCTTTTCTTAGCTTCCTTGGAAATTTTCTTTTGTTGTCTGCTGTGCATTTTTTACTTTGTTCTTTCTTTATCCTTCTTCTCCCCTCCCCCCCATGAAGGCTACAATTAAATGCAGATATATTTCCATATATACATATATATATGTATATACATACATATATAGACTTATACTTAGCCTAACAAACTCTACCCCGATCTTTGTTTTTATGTTTGTGTATATCTCATTTTCTAAACCTCCTGAGTCCTCTACTTTGCTTCTGCCCACTACCTTGCCTCCTATTACCTACTCTCCTCCAAGGATCCCTCCCCTATCATCCCATTACCATAAACTTAAACACCCTTCTTTATCCCCTTATAATCTATTTCCTCACCTTCCCCTCTAGAGAGCCCTCCCTTGTCTTCTCCCTCCTCCCTATCCCCTTACTATTTTACTTCTTCTGAATTTAGAAGACTTTTATACCTTTCTAGATATATATGTATTGTTACCTTTTAAACCCATTCCTGATGAAAGTTACCAAAACTACCAACCCTACCCCCCATCTAATTCCTCTGTATCTATTCTTCCTCTTGCACCTCATTTGTATAAAAGAATTACCATTTTTTAGTTGTTCCTAAATTATTTTACTTGTCAATCTCTTCAATCAAAAAGTCTTCTTTCTTCTTGATTGGAAATTAGCTTCTAATCATCCTTAATTAATAAGTCCTTCACTCAATCATCTAATTGTAACCATCAAAGTTCACTACCCCTAGTAAATCATGATCTTCTCAGTTTCCATTAAATATCCAAGGAGAGGTTTTTTCATCTTAACTTGAGTCTGACTCTCAGCTTCCATGGCTCCCCTTCCATGGTCCCAGCTCCTGGCAGCTCCTTGTTGTCCAGCTCCTTGTCCAGTTCCTGTTCCATACTGAAGCTCACAGTGTCTAATCTACCTCAAGTCCTTCACAGTTTCTCTTCCTGGGAAGACAAAGCAGCACCACAGTAATGCTTCTTCCCAATTCTCCTCTCTTCTCATTTCTCAGAAGTTCTCAATTGGGTTTTCAGCAGAAGTTCTCAGGAGAAGTTCTGGCACCACAAGTTCTGTTCTCTATTGTGTTCCCAATTCATAGCAGTTCTCAGAATTTCTCAGGATTCTGGAAGTTGTCTCTCTCTCTCAGCAATTCTCATTCCTGGCACTTCCTCTCTCTCCAGCAGTAGCTGCTCTGCCTCAACAATGCTCACTCCCAGGAGTTCTGGCCTCTCTCAGCTTGGGCTTTTCCTTATATATGGTATTAGTTCCTCCCTGTTCTGTCCCTTCCTGTTACATCAATAAGTCCATCCCACTGTGGGATTCCCAAGTTCTGGGTCTTAATACTTGACACAATCAATAACTTGGAACAAGGTGCTAAGTACCTGTTTGACTGCAAATACAGGGGGCAGGGAAGATCTTCAAATTCCCATTACCATTATACTCTTTTGTAGGAGAAAGTCTTGACAGCCTGGGATTTTCTGACCTACTCTGCAATCTTCCCAGAATCCTAACATATCATTTTTAATTATATTTTTTTGAAATGATGTCAATTAAAAAAAACATTGAAGGTTAAGGAAAGTAGATTTCCAGGGGGTGCTGAGTAATTTTTTTTTTTGAAAAGGGGGCAGTTGGGGCGACTAGGTGGCGCAGTGAGTAGAGCACTGGTCCTGGAGACAGAAGGACCTGAGTTCGGATCTGGCCTCAGACACTTAACACACACAAACAAAAACCTAGCCGTGTAACCTTGGGCAAGTTACTTAACCCCAACTGCCCTCCAAAAAGCAAAAAAGAGAAAAAATTTAAAAAAAAGAAAAGGGGGCAGTAGGTCAAATATATTTGGGAACCTCTGAGCTAAGTGAATCTAAAGAGATAGGATAAAAGAGGCATTTTCTTCTACTGAGGCATAGGATTCAGACCCTCAGTCCTTGTTCTCTTTAATGAAGGGAAGAAATCCTGTGAAGGTACAGCTGCTGAAGGTCCTGGTCCCAGCCCTGGTCAATGATGTATGGAACTAAAGATAAAGAGCTTCCCTACCAGGTGAAGCATGAAGTTCAGTGACCCAACACTTGCTTTTTCCCCAGAAGATAGAGGGGGACAGCAAGGCTACTTTGGTGTTAACCTTAGTCAGGTATTAGTGGTCCAGGTTTAGCAAGTTGCCCATCTAAATGGTTCAGTTGTATCCTGACAGGAAAAGAAGAATCCAAGGGTTGTTGCCAGAGACATTACAATAGCACAATCATGCCACTACCAGAGTTTAGTGGCAGATATGAACAGGGCCCCGAGGTCCACAGCACAAGCAACAAAACCTATAGGAATAGGGAAGGGGAGAGAAAAGAAATGCCTAGAAGAGAGGTCTTAGGAGAAAGGTCTTACTCGGGGAATTAGGGAATACCTGTGGGAAGGAAGAACTGATTCACTAGTATTAACTGAGGGTGGGAAGCCACCAAACTCTCAAGGAACTAGCAGTCATTACTCCACTGATTAAAGATTTGAGAGAGGTTTTATAGGGTTTTTCAATGACATTTTCCCTACTCACTTATCTACATGGTCCTAGGATCTATCTCCAGGTACAGGTTAAATAAAGGCCTTCTCAATATTTTGACCCTAGCCATCTTGATGATAATGGCCCTATATCAAGAAATAGAGTAGGAGATGATCCCTTATCAGCATACTTAGTGAGAGAAAGTCAAGGTATGGATTAGAGAGGAAAGGTCAGCAAAATCCAGCTAGTAAATTCCATAGCAAAGAAATACTACATCACAGAGTAAAAACTACAAGATGAACCCCAGATTATAAAATGGAGTCTTAGAAACATCAAAAGATCACATAGCAATGCATACTTCCCATATTATGACACTCATGAATTCTTTTAATATTACGGCTTTTTGTTTCACTTCTTACAGATTATCCTTCACTTCAACATATTGATATTCACAAACTATTGTTTTCTCTTTGACTTTTTGGGAGGAAATAGTCCAAGTGGATTCCTATTTTTGCTAATTATTTCTGTTGTGCAGGCCAGAAATTCTGCTATTTATTATCTAAATATTTTTGCTGAGGTTTTGATTTTTTCTTGACTTATTCAAGAATATGTTGCTGCAACTTGATTCTCCTTGGGAATCTATAGAATTCAATATTTTATCAGGTTTAGGATAAAATTTTTCTTGCAATATTTATTTAGAGTCAATTACAGTCTTCTAGATGTCATCATCCATTCTACTTTCTGTATCTTCCCTGTTGATTTATCTGCTTTTGATGTGTTTTCAATTAAGTTTTCTTTTTCCTCTTGAGATCTTTGATGGCTTTAGTCTTTTTTTCCCCTTATATTCCCTTTTGTTCCCTTTCTCACTCTTTCCTTTTGAATGGTAGGTTTCTCCCCAGGCCTGGACCACAAAGCTCTCTCAGGGTCCTTCCATGTCAGGAAATTCATTTTTCACTGCTTTTGGTCCATCTCTCAAGTAAATTCTAAGGGATAATATTGGCCCCAACTGAATGCTAGCCCCTTTTCCTTCAGTTCTGGTGTAGCCCCCTATCGTATCTCCATTTATTCTTTATTCTGTTGGGGAAGGATACAGTGTGTTTCTAGACAGAATTCTGCCACCTTGGGGTCCTCTAACCTAAGGGTTGCCTCAGCTAGAGTGTAATCACCTCTCCTTTAATCACCTTCTCCTCTGGACATGACTGGGTAAAGATGAGGTCTGCTGCTTATTGCAATAGGATGCTAGGATAAGGTAGGGGCATTGTGTATCACCACATACTGCTACAGCAGAGAATTACCTGGTAGGCTCCAAGCACAAGCCAGTGGATCAATTTCTGGTTCCTACTGGATCATGGAGGTTGGTGTGGAATGGGTGTTAAATGAGCACTAGGAATTAGTATCCTCCACTATTGATTCATAAGGCTAATACTTTCTTGGACTTCTTGCTTTTTGGTCCTATAACACTAGGTCTAGTGAATAATCCCTCTTTTGGAGAGTCCTTTTTTTTTGCATCCACTGCAAATTCCTAATACTCCATCTTATTAAGTATCAACCTTTTAACTTCAAAATGTTCTAGGCAGCACTCTAAATAAGTTGCAGAGAGGTGAGAATCAGCATTAGTAGAATGAGTTTTCACACCCAGTAGTTTCCTTTATCAGTGAACAGATCCAATCATTATTCCTTTCTCTTCCATTAGAATGTAAGCTCCTTGAGTATATGGACTGTTCTTAGTTTTAATTTGACTCCTTAGTCCCTAGCACAGTGTCTGGCACATCCTAATTGTTTAATAAATTCCTGCTGATTTATTGTTCAGTTGTCCACATGTGTGTGCACAGACTCACATGAGTGTACATGAACATACACATACACAAACACACACACATACACACATGGCTCAGGAGATAAACCACTAGACCTGAAGTCAGAAAGATCTGAATTCAAATGTGACCTCAGATACTTAATAGTAGTATAACTCTAGGTAAGTCACTTAATCTTTGTTTGCCTTGTTTCCTCAAAGTTGGCTATAAAATGGGGATAATAACACCACCTACCTACCAGTATTTTTGTGAGGATCAAATGAGATAATATTTGTAAAGTGTTTAGCACCAGGCCTGGCACAGAGTGAATGTATAATCAATACATCTTTCCTCCCAAACATACTTCCAATCCATTTGATTAAATTACAAAATGTGGGTTTTTGGCAGAAAGTCAGTCCATCAGCCACAGGAACAAGTAAGCAGTTTTTCCATTATACCTTGAAAATGAAAATGTTTACTTTAAATATATTTTGTGTTTACTTATTGGCAGGAACATGGTTTCTTTTTGTCTCTCTTTCCCCAATGCCTAGCATGTGACAGATGTTCTATAGATGTTTAATGAATATGTCAGCATTCAGTGTGCCAATATACTATGTATAAAATCATCATAGAGAGCTAAAAGGGACCTCAGAGTCCAGATTTGATACATTCATTTGATATGCACTAAGGCCCAAAGTGGTTAGGTGACTGGCCTGAAGTTATACAGGTGATACCAGAGTTAGGATTTAAACCATGTGGGTTACACCCACTTCTGGAAGCCCACCTCATTTCTAGGTGGTTCACCTGGTTTGAGTTAAAACATAGCACTAAGCCATCTGAACTCATAAGCCCTAAAAGTTATATCTTCTTTATACGCAGATGGTATTAAATATTTAAGTCTGTGAAAACTTTATGTGACTACATTATACATGAAAAACAACTCTTAAGTTCTGAAGACCCCATATTTTTAGAAACTGAGTACAGATGATGTTAACAGGTCTTAATAAACCACTACAAGTAATTGAAAGAAATGTTTACTATCCCCAAAAAACTACAGAAGTCTCATTAATAAGGGCCCCATATAAACTGGCTGTAAGATCTAAGCCATTTTCTCATAGTCCCAATTTTATTCTTGCCCCACCCTGATCTAACACTAAGAAGAACAAGTACTTACATTTTGCTCCCCTTGGGGAATTAGCTTAATATCTTTTCAACATATAATTAATTCACATACATTTCCAAGCGTGTAACAGAGTCAATAAGTCTGGAGCATATTTCCAGCTAAAGCAATAACCCTGAGCAACTTAGTTAACCTCATTTAACTTGTTTGTAAGCATGAATTAAAAATTCTTGCCTTTAATGGCACAGTAAAGTCTAGTGATGTTTTATATGCATATATATGCATATATGTAAGTGTGTATATACATGTATGTGTGTATACATATATACATTTATATGTAAATTTTCTTAACTCCTTAGATGGATAAGTACCATAGGGGGAAAAAGGTTCATTATAATCACCAAACCCCTTCAACTTAGGTGTCCCTCAAAGTACCTTACATTCTCTTACATTCCAGGTATGACTTTCCCCCAAAAAAATCTCAGGCAGCTGAACATCCAAAGTTCTAACACTTGTGAAAAGGCAAATACTTAGCAAATACTCGTGTCCTTCTCTGTTTTCTGGGACACATTTTTATGTTTTATCATAGATCCTAGGCAAGTCACTTAGCCCTGTTTCACTCAGTTTCCTCATCCATAAAATGAGCTGGAGAAGGAAATGGCAAACCATTCCAGCATCTTTGACAAGAAAACCCCCAAATTAGGTCATGAAGAGTTGGACATGACTGAACAACAACTGAAACAAACTATTGATTATATTGCAATTATAGATAGTAGAGCTAGGCACAAATGGAAGACTTGCTCCTAACTATCTGGTTGACTTTAGACAATCATTTATCCTCATTAGTCCTCAATTTCTTTATAAAATAAGAGTCTGAACTGGGTCTTGGAAAAATTAATAGGAAATGGAAAAGTGGAACTAGGCAAGAATATTTCTAGCTATAGAAAAGAGCATGACTGAAAGGGTTGGGTGGGGAGATGGGAGGTGAGAAATGAGAGAGGAGAAGGGGAAGAGCAGAGAAGGGAAAACAGAAGGGAAAAGGGAGAGGGGAGAAAAGAAAGGAAAATAGAGAAAGGAAAGAGAGAAAAGAGGAGAGGGGAAGTGAAGAGGATAAAGGCGAGAGAGGGAAGCAGGAAAGGGGAAGAAACAAAAGGGAAGAAGAAAAAGGAAGGGAAAAGGAAGGGGAGAAAGGGTAAAGGGAAAGAGGAGAAAGAAAAGAATGAGAAAGGGAGAAGGGAGAGAGCATTTATTAAATGCTTATGATGTGCCAGGTAAGGAATGTGTACTAGGGATTTATAAACAAGCCTCCACACAAGGATCTTAAATTCTAATGGGGGAAGATAACACACAAAGGGAAAATTAAAAGGAGAAAATGGATTGTATACATGAAGGCAAGTCATGAAGCAATCTAAGATATGGTATAGAGGCCTAGACCACAGCAAAATGAGGAAAAAGATGACAACTGAATCCAAGGGATCCAAAAGTGGAGTCCTGCTTACAACTGGGGAGGGGGTATAGGGAATGACCTAAGTGAAATAGTCATAGCACGGATGTTGAAAAGTATGAACATGTTCAAGGAATAGCAGACGTTGAAAAAATACATTATAAAAATAATTTTAAAGAAGAAATAATAGCTCTTGGTGGCTAAATATCTATAAAGGATGAAGAAGTATGAAAAAATGTCCAGCCAAGGAGGCAATAAGAATGATATGTTACTCACAAAAATGGAAAAGTTGGGGAGGGTATCAGGTTTCCACATGAATATCATAGGATTATGCATCTAGAGTTAGCAGGGACATTCAAAATCATTAAGTCCAACCCCAACATATTACAGATGCAGAAATAGAGAGGCCCAGAGATGTGAAATGACTAGGTACAGATCATATAGCTAGTAAATAGCTCAGTCCAGTTCTATATTCAAGACTTCCTGATTCCAAGCCCAGAGCCCTCTCACACCATGCTATCTCCAGTTTGAAATAATACTGGGAAATCCAAGTGAAAAGAGAGCGAGACAGAGAAAGAGAGAGAGGGGGAGGGAGGGAGAGAGAGAGAGAGAGAGAGAGAGAGAGAGAGAGAGAGAGAGAGAGAGAGGAAGAGAGAGAGGAAGAGAGAGAGAGAGAGAGAGAGAGAGAGAGAGAGAGAGAGCTCTTACACATGACCTATAGTCAAGAGGTAAAAGGAGGAAGAGGATTGAGGAAAGGAAATAGGAGATTTGATTGAAGATTAGGAGGAGAATCTGGAAATTATAGTCATGGAAACTGAAAGGAGACAATTCCATAGAGTAAGTGGTCAACAGTATGTAAATGACACACATAGGTCAAAAGAGATGAAGACTGAGAGAAGGACATTTTTTTCACTGAAGACATTAACATCAATACAATGCATCCCCTCCCCTCATGAAAAATACCTAAATTATGCCACACAAATGAGGTTAGCCTCATTTTAAAATCTTCTAAAGGAGATTCCCCAATTTCCCTCAGAAATCCATTTCAATGTTTACCAGCCCTGACTGTTGAGAACATTCTTCTTTGTAGACTGAGAATAATAAAGCATGGAAAGGCCTCCAGAGATCATCTGGGATAGCCCTATTTGGTAAATGTAAAAACAGAACAAAACAAAAAAGTACTGATAGTTGTTTATCAGCTTCATTTCAATACCATAGATTATATATATATATGAAAGCAAGTATTGAAAAGATCTTTTTTCTTTTCCTCCAGTTACTTCCTCCACTGTTATCTGGAGTCCTCAGGAAGCAAATTCTCAGGGAAGGCTATTTACATGTCATTTATGGTTGACTGAATAAAGGGCATGCTGGAGACCTCAGGAAAGAGCCTGCTCACATAAGATTCTCTACCCCATTTTAGATAAATAATTCATGTGGCTTAGATTAAGTTCTAATTAAGGAATTCACCCTCTGAGGGCTTTACAAAACAAGTCTCATGCTAGCATTTACCACAGCCAATGTAGGATAAATAGTTTTATAAAGTATCTAACCTAAATCTTTTATGCTACAATGTAATCCCTTTCTTCTTATTCCATCTTCAGGAAATCTAGTGGGAGATGATAACCAGTTGATCACTAATAGTCTTCCCAAAGCCAGAAAAAAATAAAAAATTATGGCCATTCCTCAACCTCTTCATCAGGCAAAATAATAGTAATTACTTTCATCATTCTTAATAGGTCTTTTGTTTCAGTCTTTTAATCATGCTGGTGGCTTTCCTTTTATCTCCACAATCTATTCATTTATAATTTGCCTAAAATTGAAATGATACATCATTTTCTCACTTCATAGGGGGATTTTTGGTATTACCCATAAAGCACCAATGAAAATACCCTTGAGAAGGGGAAAAATGATCTAGGAACAAAGAATGAGTAAAACGGTGCTGCCTTCTTTAGCCGGTCTTCCATTACCTGATAAAGCCTTGAAGGGCAGGTCAGAAATATAATATTCTCATAGATCCAAAAATCCAAAGTTCAAGGCCAAGGTTCTCAAAACATTGTCATAAAGTCCTTTACCAAAACACCTTTCCTTTTCTTCCTTTCCTTAAATATCCCTTTTCTAATTTGATTCCAGCTTTTCAGTGTTTTTCTACTCACTAAATCTGTTTATTCCCAGCCATCATAAAAACTTTTCTGGACTAATAGAAACCGAGGTTTCAGATTTGCCCTGGCTAAACAATCTGAACCAATTGTTAATAAGCACCTATTATATACAAGGCACTATGCAAACAAACAAAAGTTCTAAGCTTCCCACTTTATCCATCCACCCAAAGCACATTTAGACTGTTCTTTGTATATATCAATGTTTGACTTACCTCAAAGAAACAAATTAGTACTGTGGATAGAGTACCAGGCTTGGAGTCAGGAAGACCTAAACTCAAATTCAACCTCGGACACTCATTAGGGATAGGACCTTCGGTAAGTTACATCTCAGCCTTAGGTTTCTCATCTGTAAAACATAAGGTTTCAATCCAATATTCTCTAATGCCCCTTTTACATGTAAAATTATAATCATTGCTCACTATTTAGGAGTCTATGTGCTACTTGAAAAATTATTAGGAATTCAATTACCAATAAAAATGAACATTTCAAAATATAAAGAACAAAAAAGAAGATTGTATGTAAAGCTATGAATCTCAGTGATGAATGGGGTTGGGTTTTTATAAGTGTGAATTAATTTAACAAAGTAACAAAACAATATTGTTTTGGCTTTTTAAAATTAATTTGAAGTTAAATACATAGACAATAAAAAAGTTTCTGTGTTCACAGAACATCCTAAAAAGAGGATTCACAATGAAATCATGGATTTACACTTACATTTCACAGTTTACTTTTTTTTGAAAAATTATATAAGTACTACTTATTTTCATAGATAAATCTTCTTTATAGACTTCTTTCTACATTTTCTTTTATACTCTGCTCTATAATTTTTATATTTTTTCTTCCCTCCCCCAAACCCACCATAAAGAAGGCTACCATTAGACACAAATGTGTGTGTGCATGTGTGTAAATCATACTATACATATTTCTATTTATCAGTTCTTTCTCTGGAGGCAAATAACATCTTCCTTCATATGTCCTTTGTAGTTATTTTGGGTATTTATAATACTTAAAATGACTTATTCATTCAAAATTGTTTTTTTATCATTTCTTTTTTTTATTTTTTTGTTTCAACATTTGTATGATTCTGAGTTCCAAATTTTTCCCCATCTCTCTCCTACCCCCACCCCAAGCTAGGAAGCATACTGATCACCCTTTCCCCCAGTATTGCCAAAGACAAAGTAAAAGGTCAATGGAGAAACCCTTTTGCATCTG
The DNA here is from genome assembly GCA_011680675.1 of Gymnobelideus leadbeateri. Classification (NCBI taxonomy): domain Eukaryota; kingdom Metazoa; phylum Chordata; class Mammalia; order Diprotodontia; family Petauridae; genus Gymnobelideus; species Gymnobelideus leadbeateri. The sequence continues at coordinate 40,245 of WOXC01011128.1, read as the reverse complement.
GGTAAGAGAAGAGCATGGTCCAACCCCAGGCCCTGGGGCAGTAGAGGTGGCTGGTGGTGGCAGCAGTGTCAGTAGCAGTAACAGCAGCAGCAGCAGTGGCTGCTTCCAGAGCTCTAGGCCCCCCCATGGTAGGGGGACCAAGTGACTGATCAGAGGGCAATTGCAGGAATCTCCTGGCTGGCACTGAGGCAGTATTCTCTTGTTTTGCCTTGCTTAGATCTGCACCTCAGTCTTGGGTGGCAGAACTGAGGTGAGGAGGAGTGTTGGTATGGCATAGCTTATGGCAGCTGTGGAGAGGGAGTCCTGCTCACAGTTCTGAGGCAGGTGCCTAGAAGTAGCTGTGACATCTGTGCAAAACCCCAGAAATTTGGGACACAGCACTCTCCACTCTGGAAGCAGAGAGCTCAAAAGTCAAGTAATTGACTGGCAAGATTAGCAAACAGAGGAAGAGAAATCAGACTATAGAATATTTGGTGATAAAGAAGATCAAAACAGAACCAGAAGAAGACAACAAAGTCAAAACTCCTGCATCAAATGCCTCCAAGAAAAATATGAACTGTTACTTTGTCTTTGGCATTTGTGGATTGAGAAGTCTGGAAACCACCATAGCTGCCAGTGATTCAGTCCCCTTAGGTCTGCTACAGCCCAGTCTGTGCAGCTGGTCTGTGGCAGCATGGCCCATGCAGGACTGCACTCCACTCCCAGGCTAGGGTGATAGACCCTTCCTTTCAGCTTGCCAGGTTGTTTTCAGTTGGAGATGTATTTCACTCTATCTTTTTGTGGGTTCTGTAGCTCTAAAATTTTTTAACAGGCATTTTTTACAGGCATTGGAGGTGATTGGGGGATGAGCTCAAGCATGTTCCTGCTTTTACTCTGCCATCTTGGCTCCACCCCAAAAATTGTTTTTAAAATAATATTGCTGTTACTCTTGGTCCTGCTCATTTTGTTCTTGATTATTTCATGCAAGTCTTTCCATATTTTTTCTAAAATCAACCTGTTCAGCATTTCTTACAGCATAATAGTATTCCATTGCAATCATCTACCACAACTTGATTAGCCATTCCCCTATTGATGAGCATACTTACTACCTCCAGTTCTTTGCCATCACAAAGAGAGCTATTACAAATATTTTAGTACATATATGTTCTTTTTTTCCCCTAATCATTTTGGAAAACAGACCTAATATAGTAGAATTGCTAGGTCAAAGGGTATAGGCAATTTAATAAATCTTTGGACATAATTCCAGATTGTTCTTCAAAAGGGTTGGATTAGTTCACAGTTCTACCAACAATGAATTAGTATCCCAATTTTTCCACATTCCCTCCAACATTTGTTACTTCACCTTCTATCATTTTAGCCAATATGATATGTAAATTGATAGCTTAATGTTGTTTTAATTTGCATTTTTCTAATCAATAATGATTTAGAGCATTTTTCATATGACTATAAGTTGTTTCAATTTCATCAGAAAAATGCCTGTTCATATCCTTTGAGCATTTAGCAATTGGAGGATGATTCACATTCTTATACTTTGACAAAGTTCTTCATATATTTGACATATGAAACCTTTGTCTGAGAAACCATCTATAAAAATTTTCCCCAAATTTCTGCTTTCCTTCTGATCTTGGCTACATTAGTTTTATTTGTGCAAAACCTTTTTAATCTGATATAATCAAAATTATCCATTTTATATCTCACAATGCTCTCTATCTCTTGTTTATCCACCAATTGTTTGCCTATCCAGAAGTCTGATAGGTAAAATATTCCATGTTTTTTTTTACTTTTGTTGCAACATCTCTGTTTATATCTAGGTCACATATCCATTTTGATTTTATTTTGGTAAATGATAGAAAATATTGGTCTATGCCCAATTTCTGTCAGACTGCTTTCCAGTTTTCCCAACAATTTTTAGCACATAATGAATTATTATCCCCATAGCTTAAGTCTTTACATCTGTCAAGTGCAAAGTTACTATAGTCATTTCCTACTGTATATTGTATGTTTACTCTGTCCACTGATCTACTTTTCTATTTCTTAGCCAATACCAGATAGTTCTGATGATTATTACCTTACAACATAGTTTGAGAACTGGTACTGCTAACCTCCTTCCTTTACATTTTTTTCCATTAGTTTCTTTGATATTCTTGATCTTTTGGTCTTCCACAAAGTTATAACTTATTAATAGTACCATTAATAGTACTCCTGGTAATAATATTTTATTTTTTGTAGGATTTTGTGGTTTACATACATTATTTTGCTTGGTTAGCTCTTCAAAACAACTCTGGGATGTTGGTAGTTTTAGCTATTTTTTTCCATTTTCAGATGAGGAAAGTAGAAAAGCAGTTGAGTTTTTCCTAAATACACATACCATATATGTATGTATATATATATATGTGTGTGTGTGTGTGTGTGTGTGTGTGTGTGTGTGTGTGTGTGTGTGTAGATAAATAGATGGACAGATGGACAGACAGAAAGACAGATAGGTAGGTAGACAGACAGACAAACAGAAAGATGGATAGATAGATAAACATGGGGTAGCCGGTTAGTACAATCCAGCCTCAGAAACTTACTCACTGTGTGAACCTGGGAAAGTCATTGAACCTGTATTTGTTCCTCATCTGTAAAATAGGGACTCACTAGAGAAGGAAATGGCAAACTACTCCAATATCCAAGAAAAACCCATAGATAATATCTATGGAATAATGTAGACTCAGACACAATTGAACAACAAAATATATAACATAGGTAGACAGATAGATACTAAATAGAGTCTTCATCATAAACATATATATTCTATCAAAACAAATTCATATTTACGATGCCAAAAACCACATTTCTTTCTTTTTGTTTTTTGAGGGAGGAAGGCAGGGCAATTGGAGTTAAGTGACTTGCCCAAAGTCACATAGCTAGTAAATGTGTCAAGCGTTTGAGGACGCATTTGAACTCAGGTCCTCCTGACTCCAGGGTCAGTGCTCTATTCACTGCACCACCTAGCTGCCCCTATTTATTTCCTTCTTTGAATTTTAAGTCCAGAGCTCTGGCAGAAGGTGAACAATATGTTCCAACTTCATTTCTCTGGACTCAGATTTTGTCATTCCATCGATCAAAATTTTAAAGTCTTTCACAGTTTTCACTTTATAAATTGTTGTTCTAGTTCTGCTCACTTTGCTCTTCATGGAGATGTTCCCATTTCTCTGAAGTTGTTCATTTCATCATTTTTTATGGTGAAATAATATTCTATCACAATCATATATTGTAATTTGTTTAGCACATATGCAATAAAAGGACGACATCCTCATTTTCTGATTTAGAGCTATTACAAAAAGCTGCTATAAATATTCTGTGCACAGAGATCCCTTTCCTCTTTCTTTGATCTCCTTGGGGGCATAGGCCTAGTTTATTATTATTACTCTTGGCCAAACCTATTAATTAGCTGTATGACTTTAGTCAACTTATGCAACTTCTCAGTAAAATCAAGCCCATCGGAATAGATCAAGGGTCAGCAAATTGCAGCCCACCACCTGTTTTTCTTTGGCCTGCAAACTATTTTAGGCAAGAAGTCCCAAGTCATATTAAAACGGGTGGCAGAGGTCAGCTCTTTTTGCTATTGCCTGGACTAGATGATTTCTGGAAGTTAAGTGGTATCATGAATAAAGCATAGTATAGAATGAGGAAGACCTAACTTTAAATCCTGCGTTTGACCCTGGACCAGTCATTTAACCATGCAACCGCATTTTCTTTAGCTATAAAATGAAAGGATTGCTCTTGAGGGTCCCTTCTGGCTCTAAATCCATGATCCCCTAATACTAGATACTTTCTACTATTAAAAGGTCTTTGTTTCTGTGATTTCTCCATGGTCATACTCTTAGTAAATGGTGGAGGCTGACCCATCTCTTGACACAAATCAGAGTGTTCATCTACTATTCCATGCTTCCCCTCCCATTTAACCACATGGACTTTTTTGCTTTCACGCACCAAATTGACAATCTTAGATAGGGAGCTCCTAGATTATAAAGACCCAGTCTATTTGACCTGATTTGTACAGCAAGATATGTGAAGAGTCACTTTTAAAACACTCGAATAAAGATGATAAAAATGACATTTAATACAGTCATGCCTTATTCTAAAGATGAACTTCATACCAGGTCCTCACATCCCTGGGTGGTGTTACTGGTAACTAAGCAGGGATATTGAGTTATACAGCATGTAATTCTAACCAGACTATGGAAGAATGTACAGTACCTATGCAGCTCACAACAGAACTCTAAAACTGATGAAAGAAAATTAAAGTAACCCTTTATTCAATCTGCCAAGGGACTATGTAACCTTGTAATTATCTGACTTTCCATAGAAGAGATACATTGCAACTGGGTACAAATGAGGTCACAGGTTTATGCCTCATCTGCCAGACTGCCGAGAAAGAGTTCTATAGTGCAGACTATGACAGTCCCTTTTCATCTATTTTCCCCCAAACGCATCACATTTTAATGCCGGCTCCCTGACCTAATATGTTAGCTCTTTTGTGAGCACAGGATTAACTAGCACCACAGTAGTACATGCTGCATTTTCTACTATTTGAAGCTGAATTTTTCATGGACTTTCTAACCCTTGACATAAGATAGGAAAAAAGTGAATGAGGAGTAAAGGTGAGTTTTTTGAAGAGGGAGGAAAGAACAAGAAAGAAAATTATAGAGACATCAACTTCTGAGGGAGCAATAGGCATCTTGAATCCCATGGACCAGATGAAATCAGGCCAGTCCTGGACAACCCACAAAGAAAGGTCAAAGAAAGAAAATATTTATTTTGAACAGCCTGTTGGCACAACCACTGTTCACAACCCCCCAAAAGTGGGCCCAGACAATTGACCCAGAAAAGGCAAAGTGCATGGAAGCATAGACCATCCATCTCTGAGGCACTGGCAATGACTGTAGTCTCTACTGTTCAACCTCAGCTTTCCATAACCCACTCTATTTCCCACCTCCTTCCCCTAATTTCCATGGTACTTCAGTCCATTCCCCAAGACAGACTAACCTCCATCTCTTCAAATTGCCTCCTCCATACCTGAACTTCATCTCTCTGGTGCCTCTATCACACAGTCTTGCAATCAGTTACCATCTTCCCTTATGCCAGCTGGAATTCAACATTCAAACTTCTTCCACAGAAGGGTTATCTGTTTGACAATCATTCTGTTACAGTCATCAGGACAGTTTTGATGCTGTTTTTTATACCCCTCACCAAGTAGGAAGAGAAGATACTGAATTCATAGTTATTGCCCATAAGGCTGGACGACTCAGACTCCTAAAGAGGAACACAACCCTTCATGTACAGGAGGGACAGGACCAACTTAAGAATGTAGCTTCAGTTATTTGACTTGGAGAAAAGGTATACAGATCCAGGCAGATCAGAAATGCTTAGGAGTCTACTCAATGTAAATGAGGTTTCAAGTTGACTAGAACTCTGGTCCCATGACTTCCCTACTAGTTAGGCCAAGAAATAGGGAAGTGATTGGCTAACTGTACCCTTCTCTTGGCATGACTCATATGGAATATTGTGTTTAGCTTAGGGAGCCATGGTTTAAGAAAGATTTTTACCATCTGGAGGGTGTACCAATGAGGGTAGCCAGGATGGTGAAGAATCTTAAATCTATCAATCAATCAATAAGAATTATTAGGCACCTACTATTTACTAGGCATAGTGCTATGCATTGGGAATACAAAAATTAAGTTCCTATTCATAAGGAACTTATATTCTATGTTATATATATATATATACATATATATATATATATATAAAGATCAGTTTAAAGAATTGAGTATGTTTCACCTAGAGAAGAAAAGATTCAGGAGGGACATGATAAGTATCTTTAGGTATTTGAAGGACTTTCATGTGGAAGAGGGATTCTATTTGCTCTTCTTGGCCCCAAAGAACAAAATCAGGAATAGTCAGTGGAAGCTACAAAGAAGCAAAATTAGTCTGGATGTCAGAAAAAGTTGTCCCCAAGTGGAAAGAGTTGCCTGAAGATATGGTGGGTTCCTCTTCATGGGAAGTCTTCTATCAGAGGCTGGATAATCAATTATTGGAGATCATGTATAGTGGCTATTCCTGTCATGTATGGGTTGGACTAAGTAGCTTTGGAAGTCCCTTCTAACTCTAAAAATATATTGTACTAGGACTAGACATCTCTAAAGTTCCCTCTGACTCTAAATCTATGATGCTATAACTTCTGCAAATCTTCTTCCTAGGTGAGAATTTCAAAATCACTTCCCCTTAGCTTGCCTAAAAGAAACATAAGACCCATGCCAAGACCTAGATAATTGCTTTGAACACCGGCTCTACATCTTCCTCATCTCAGATGTTCTCCTCCACATGAAAGGACTCCTATACCTATCCTGATGTATAATAGGTGGGAAATAGTCCTCTAAAAGTCTGATGGCGGGAGGCTAGGTGGCACAGTGAAGAGAGCACCAGCTCTGGAGTCAGGAGGACTTAGTTCAAATCTGGCCTCAGGCACTTAACACTTACTAACCTTGTGACCTTGGGCAAGTCACTTAACCCCAATTGCCCTGCCTTCCCCCCTCCAAAAAGCAAAGAAAGAAGAAAGGAGGAGGAGGAGGAGGAGGAGGAGGAGGAGGAGGAGGAGGAGGAGGAGGAGGAGGAGGAGAAGAAGAAGAAGAAGAAGAAGAAGAAGAAGAAGAAGAAGAAGAAGAAGAAGAAGAAGAAGAAGAAGAAGAAGAGAGTGAAAGAGGAGTGCATTCCAGAAATGGGGCTCGTCTATACAAAGGTACAGGGAGAAAAAAATTTTTTTAAATTAAAAAAATAAAAGTCTGATGGCAGGTGAGGAACCAGTGACAATAGTGTTCAAAACCATATATACATATGTGTGTATATGTATATATATATATATATATATATATGTGTGTGTGTGTGTGTGTGTATGAATATGCATATTTATATTCTAGGGGGGACTTTTGGTGGTAATATGGCTGCCATTAAGTTATCCAGTATATGAAGACACTCAAGGCATCTGCATGGACCAAAGACCTATTATGGAAATAAGCAGGATTAATGGAGATTCCTATTCAGTCACAGAAACTCTGGTTTGCCATCTCACTGGACTTTAACATAGGCCTGCTAATCTCACAGAACCAGTTCGTCATCTTGGAAGGATGATATACATCACTGGTTCTCTTTTTTACCTGTGCAATATACCCACTGGTGAGAAAATGTCTAAACTCTGCCTTCAAGAGATATTTCAACTTCTGGATTTCCCTCCCATCTCATCTCTGACTGAACTCTAGTTCATGTCACATGTCTGCATCATCCTGATCATGGCACTCCAAGTCTACAACTTCAAACATCACCATCCCTAAGAATCTCTGAATAGGGATGTGCCAGAAGAAGTGGAAGAACATATAGGTTCTGGCCCAGGCCATATCAGAACCACAGCAGGATAAGGGGTCAGCACCCACCATCACTGCAAAGGGACAAGAGCAAGCCCATGTGAGCATGCTTTTTGGCTCTCTGAAAGGCCTGACGTCAGTCCTCCTGTTAGTCATAGCAGAAGAAAGGGCTGGCAAAAAGCCTGGGCAGCCTGTGTTATATAGGTAAACTGGTAGTTTTGTTACTATTTTGTTCATTTAATACATATTTTTTAAAAATCTGTACTAACAGATATATAAGATAATAGTTTGAGGGGGTGTTGTGATATATTAAAGTATTTTTTAAGGATCTAAGGAGATACAGACATATTTGAAGGTAGTAGAGAAGGAACCGAGAAATGGGGAGAAGTTAATGGTTAGAGGAAAGGGATAATTGAGGAGGCATATTTTGGAAAAGATAGGAAGAAATGGGATCAAGGACACATATAGAAGGTTTCCCTTGGCAAGGAGAAAAGCCATCTCACTTATGAAAGACTGAAATATAGGATTGGAAAAAGGAAAATTATGTTAACAGCTCAATGATCAAGGAAAAAGTATTGGAAGAATTTAAAACCATCTAAGAGGATCAGAAGTCACTCAAAAGACTGCCAACATAATCTACACACACATGATCAGCTGCAACAAAATCTCTCAAGAGCACCATTCATGACTGGTTATCTACCATTATCCTTTGTTCTAACTAGTTCTACAAGAAGTTATTAGACCATGTGTATTGGGCCTTTCCATGTCATCCACATGGAATGGTTTGATGTACTAACTACAGTTTTTCACTTCCTTAAGACTCTACCCTGTATTCAACTGAACATGGCTACAAAAAGTCCATCCAAATCCTGAGTATAATTTTAGTGTATGAATTACCCATATGTATACCCATATGTGTAGACCCCATAATAACTTCCCCAGGCTTTAGGTACTCTATAGATTAAATTAGTTCAGAACAAAGGCATTCAATGAAAAACATCATAAGAAAATCAAAATAGAACATGCTCTCCACAAAAAAAATGAAAACCTTGGCAAAACCTCCCACAGATATCCACTCCATCAGTGGGAGAGTGAGCACTTATGAGGATTGTGCATGAGAGGCACAGGCATAATGAACATATGTGGCCAGGACACTAACATAAAGAGACAAATCATATCTACGATGCTGCAGGATCAAGGCTATCTTCTGGTGATGTCACAGAGATGCTCTAATGAGCCCTGCTTCCCACTTGGTAGAGGGTCCACTGGGGCATCTTTCTGTTGGTCTTGTGGTGATTAGAGATGATTATTGGTGACTCTTGGTCATGTAGTCCCAGCTGAGCATTGCTCTTTGGCAGTTACATAGCAGCTGCTAAACATAGAAGTTTCTTAGAAGTATTGTTCCCTACTACTAGGTTCTGAGTTTCTTCTCTTCAGAGTTATTTGATCATTTTAGCTTCATTCTTAAATCTAGGACATAATAACTAGAACTTCTCTATGATACAGGCATTTTGTAGTCTCTGCATCCAATAAAAGCCAAGAACATTCCTGTACTAAGTCTTTTTATCTCTTTTGGCAGAACTCTGTTTCAGGTAACTCTAACTTAGAGTTAGACATTCCAAAGATCTTCTCTAGCTTAGCATGGAAATAAATTTGGGTCAAAACAAAAGGTAAGGTAAAGAAGCAAGGCAATCATTTTTAGCCCCACCTAGTCTACTTTCTTACCTATATTATACCTATATCTACCATAAAACCCTGTCACTTTGATGCTATATTTTGCCCAGTGAAAATCCTCACTGTCTCCATACTAATCCCCTTAATAAAGAATTTTCAGTCCTGTCTTGTTTATGAGTTACACATGAACATACATTATAAGCAACATAAAACTGACAGAAGATAGCCAACAAAGAATAGTACAATGAACATTATTAGAGGCAAGACAAATGCCAGCACTGTCTTAGTTCAGCTTTGATTTGGGGATGAAGGGAGGCGCTCATAAGTCATTGAACAATTTTTAAAAGGAGGTTTACTTTGTCCTAACACAGCAAGGATATGTAACCAGAATACCATGGCATTTATTTTCACCTTCCATAGCAATGGTCTAATCCACTGGAAAAGTAAGTGGCAAACCTCGCCCTCACTTTTGCCAAGAAAACCACATGGGTGGTATTAGCATGCTATGGTCAACAGGGTCATGAAAAGTTGAAAATGACTGAATAGCAGACATGGTCTCCCTCAAATCCTTGTGGAAAAGTTTCTAGTGAGAAAGTCATCAAAATAGGTTATATCAGCTTCTGTGGTTTCAGGAACCCACAAAGTCTAAGAAGACTAGATTCCACGTAGCTGGGATTTTTCAATGCCTTTAAGTTTTCAGTAAGCTTCAGGGAACCTATGACCAAGCAGGTCCTAGAGATAGCTTTGTCTTCTTTTAGGGAAATTTATCCATGTGGCAGAAGGGAAAGAGGGGAGTCCTGGATTCTCAGTTTCCTCCTGTGGAGAAATTCTGGTAGATATTAGTCCTATCACACACATGCAGCTGCCTAATATATATCATTCACACTAGAACTCTGTACAGCTAGCATTAGTGCATGCAAAAATCATAATACATATATATATGTGATACTTATCATATAATAAATGCTTATGCAATGGCATGACATGTACACTAAGAATACAACACAGTACAAAACAAATAACAGAACTACATTCAGTGACCAAATATACAGATCCAATGCACAAACTAGATAGCATCACTACCAATATTATATACATAACATTGCAAAATAACACAAATAGCAATAATTCTGAACATAGCACTAAAGACACATTTTGAAATCATGTCATATGCAACAGATAATAGACTATGTTGTGACCACACAGAAGCACACATTACTTTCAACCTGACAATTAGTTTCATTTGGATACATAGTTAGGTATGCTTCCTGTTTCTCTTTTAATATATAAGCATCATTACTAATTGAATAGGCCTAGACCTTCTGCATGACCTTTGGAGCTTATGGACAGTCCTGGCTGCCTGTCAGGATCTTCAGTCCCACTGGTCCATCCCAATCCTGAATTTGCAGATTTCTTTTATCGTCCCTGTCTCCAGATTCAATGGGGGCCTTCTGTTTATTGTTGTTATGGTCGTTCAGTCATCTCAGTCATGTCCAACTCTTAATGACCCTATCTGGGGTTTTCATGGCAAAGATAGTGGAGTGGTTTCCTTCTCCAGCTCATTTTACAAAGGAGGAACTGAGATAGAAAGGGTAAAGTGACTTGTCCAGAGTTACACAGCTAGTAAGTGTCTGAGGACAGATTTGAAATCAAGATGAGTTTTCCTGACTTCAGGCCTAGCACTCAATCACTGTACCACCTAGCTGCCCCTCTGTACACTATAACTTCACATCTATAGTGTAAGGAGACACACGGACTGCCTTTGACCCAGATTATCTGCTAGCATACTTAGACCAACTAGCCTGCTATCCCAGTTCTGAACTTTTGGTTTTAGTTTTTTCATCATCACTTAGCCAATGGGTCCCCTTAAGGGTTTCCATAGCTTGAGGATTAGGTAATAACAGGGTTGCACCTAGGTTCACCCCTCCTCTCTTATCTTAACAGAGTTCCACCTGGGGTCAGGTGATTTTCCTAACTCCACAGAGTTTCCTCATTGAGATCTATGAAGCTTTTTAAAAATTATTTTTACAACTATATTTAAATGAAATTGGTTTAATTTGCAATATATAGAATTATTTTACACATTTAAAAACATCCTTTGAAGTAGTCTTCAGGTTTCACCATACTGTGAAAGGGGTCCACAACAATAAAAAAAAGGAAGAAAGATTAAAAAAGAACCAACAGCAGTGGTAGCATGGCTCAGACCACAGATCCAGAGCAGTAGCTCATTTCCAATATCTTAGTCCAACCTTAGTAAAATAACCGTGGCAGGAATCAAGGCCAAAGAGAAGCCTACCATTCTGTCACTAGGAGTCAATGAATTTGCCAGCTGAGTGATAAGGATGGAGTCTAGCAGAAGTCTATTCTTATCTCAGACCCAAACTCAGGTTAAGAACTTACAGCATTCAAACTAGGGGGGGCAGCAATCAGACTTTACCCCAAATCAGAACATTCTATGAGCACTAAAAACTTCCCCAGCTGGTCCTAGAGATCCTATAATAATAATACAACTCTCAATACCCTCAAGAAAGCAGCAACATAACTAGCCCAGACCTTCCCTTCAGAATTTTTCCAGAGTCCAACACTAATATCAAATCGGAACTCAGGAAGTAGATTGGAAGAATGAACAAAAAAAGAAATGCACCATAGATTTATTGTGGTGGCAGGGAAGCTCAAAGACACAAACTCAAAAGCAAATGACTTCTCAGCAAAGCCTCAGAGAAAAATAAAGCTTGGGGGAAAAAAAAACTCAAATAGTATTCCTGGAACAGACGAGGCAAAACATTGTTTGTTTTTAAGATTTAAAAAATATATTACAAGTTAAATGACAGTGCTTGAAGAAAATATTGGAAAATAAAAGAGTTATAGAAGAAAGAATTGGAACAGGAATCAATACCACGGCAAGAAAACCTTGCCCAAGCAACAAACTATCTGAAAATTAGAATGGATCAAATAGATAAGCCATAAAGCAACAAGAAATATCAAAACAAAGACCAAAAATAGCTGGAAAAATAGAAGAAAATGTAGTATTTCTTATAGCAAAGGTAACTGACTTGGAAAAGAGATCAAGTAGAAAAATTTTAATTATCACTGGATAATCTGGATATCATGACCAAAAAGAGACCCTAGTTATCAAGATTTCAAGAAATATTCGAAGACCATCTAGATCATTTAGAAATGGAAAATGAAATAAAAACAGAAGGAACCCACCAGTTACATCTAAAAAAAAACAAAACAAACCCAAAATCATAATCAAAATCCAGAGTTTCCAAGGTCAAAGAAAAAAATACTGCAAGCAGCCAGAAAAAAATAATTCAATTACTGAGGAGCCACATTCAGGATTTCATATCATTTAACAGACTCCACTCTCAAAAAGCAGAAAATTTAGAATATAAAATTCCAGAAGGCAAAGGATATGAGTTTGCAGCCTAGAATAATTTATACAGCAAAACTGAAGATTGTACTATAGGGGACAAAATGGATTTTTAATAAAATAAAGGACTTCTGAGAGTTCCTGATGAAAAGGTCAGAGCTATGGAGAAACTTTCAAGTTCAAACACAGAAGTGAAGGGAAACATGCAAAGGTAAACACGAATGAGTAATGATAAAGAACCAAATAAGGATAAACTGCTTACATTCAAATATAGGGAGATGATACACCATCTCCTATCATCATCAGGGTTCATAGAGGGAGTCCAATTAGACAAGACCTTAGAGTGATTAATGATCTTAAGAAAAAATAAAGAGTGGGGAAGAGGAATACTCTGGGGAGGAAGAGAAAAGAAAGTTAAGGGAATCATCTCACATAATCAGGGTAAACAAGAAGATATATATTCAAACAAGAAGGAGGGTGTAGGGGGAGACAGCTGACATTTGAACCTCACTTTCTGCTAAACTTGTCCAAAGAAGGAAGACTATACACACACCCACACACAGGAGTTGGATTAAGAAATACATTTCAGGGGCGGCTAGGTGGCGCAGTGAATAGAGCGCCGGCCCTGGAGTCAGAAGGACCTGAGTTCGGAGCCGGCCTCCGGCACTTAATTCACACAAACAAAAACCTAGCCGTGTAACCTTGGGCAAGTTACTTAACCCCAATTGCCCTAAAGGGGCGGCTAGGTGGCATAGTGAGTAAGAGCGCCGGCCTCGGAGTTGGGATGACCCGAGATCAAATCCGGCCTCAGAAAATGAGCACCCACACATAAATAATGACTAGCCGTGTCACCTTGAGCAAGTTACTTAACCCCAATTGCTTTAAAAAAAAAAAAAAAAGAAATACATTTCACTCAACAGGGGGATAGGAAGGAAGAGAAGAAGAGGAGAGGAGCATTTAGAGGGAGGGAAGATTAATGGAGGAATTAGTCTTAAGTAAACCACACTATAAGGATGTTCAAAAGTATTTATAGCTCTTTTTGAGGTGGCAAAGAACGGGAAGCCATAAATTGCACTATGGGTGAGTAAGTAGTGGTATATAAAATGGAATTCTATTGTATTCTTATCAGTGTAATGGCCAACCAGGATTCCAAAGAAATAATGATGAACCATGCTATTCACTTCTTGGTAGAGAGGTGAAGGACTCAAAGCAGACTGAGACAAATAATTTCTGGACATGACCAAAGTGGAAATTTGCTTTCAATGACATGGATGTGAAAGGGTTTGCTCTCCTAGCCTTCTCTGTGCATGGAGCAAGAAAGGAAAGAGGGAGATACAACAGAACTGAAAATAAAATAAAATTTAATTAAAAAAAAAACAAGGTAATCTAATTTCTACTTGGAGCTATACATTAATGGTGACCTGACTACCTTAGGAAGCAGCCCTTTTCACTTCTGATGGGCCCTCATTTTCAGGAAGTTTTTCTTATAAAGTAAAACCAAAGTTAAACCAAAGTCTGTGAACTTCCTTCTTCAACACATGTTTTGATAACTTTTTCAATAGCATTGTTTTCCTTTGTAAATCTCCATACTTTATTTTATGTATTTAAAAACACTGCTCTGAGAAGTGGTGCATAGGCTTCTCCAAACTGCTAAAGGCATCCAAAACACAAAAAAAGGTAAAGAAACTCTGTTCTACTAGGTACTGATCCTGATCAGAGTTTATTTTTCATGTGGGTCATTAGCTTCTGAGCTATTATCTAGCTCTAACCATTTCCCTAAAACTGATGAAAGGGCTTTTCAGCTAACCATTGCCCCCAGTAGGGAATACGTACTTGCCATGTAGTCTGTGTAATATCTTGATTATTCTCTGGATCTGTCTTATTGACTGGCAATTTGATCAGTCTTTCAATTATTTGGTACAGCTTTGCTTTCCATCAATCTGCTATGTTGTATCTCTCCTGCACACCAAGGTGCAATAACAAAACTGCATCACCTAACAAAAGTCTCGGCAATGTACTTGAACACTGTACCATTGCTTGTTGAATCAGAGGTTTTCTGAGCTGTGGTCACGACTAGACCCCTTCTACGCTAAATGCTACGTCGCCCAATGATCTTGCCTCTGCCGTTTTGTGTCCGTACGCTATTTAGCAAATTACTTAAGTTTTTGAGCCTCAGGTTCCAACCTTGTGAACTTAGGCAACATATTTTTCCTTATGTAGAAAACGAAGGGATTAGGCCAAGTAATCACTTAGACTCCCTTCTTCCACTAAGTCCTATGATCCTTCAATGAAAACAAAAGAACTGATAATGCAAAGGAAAAAAAATGAGAGGTCATTATTCATCTGTTCCATCCATGACATTGGCTGTTTTGAAGAGTTCCCCCTGGACATCTGCTTTCAGTTTACAGGGTTACTATACTCGCTGTAGTGATTGATACAATAATAATTTGATATAATAATAATTTAAGGAAAAGTGCATTCATATTTAGAGAGAGAAATATATACATATAATATATATATGTATATAGTAATATATAGATATATATGAATCTATGCATGTCTACATATAGACATATATTTATCTATGTGTATATATAGGGAGAGGGAAAGGGGGAGAGAGGGAGAAAGGGACAGGGGGAGGGAGAGAGGGAGGTGGGCAGAGAGAGAGAGAGAGAGAGAGAGACTGACTCTACTTGAAAACTAACCTGTATATATCACTTAACTGGAAGATCCTAATTACTTCTATCTAAAGATTTCCCAAGTAAATTATTCTCACTTTAAATATATACATACACATAGACACATAGATATAACTTTCCTCACATGTTTTATAGCAACTATGTCATATCTCTTTCACAACCAAACTCCAATCCTTTCACAAGTAACAACATTATGGCAATTCACTTAACAACACAGTCTCTTAGAGAAGAAACAACTTCCCTACAATCCATATCTCAGTGAATATTTAAAGAGAATTCTCCTTCCAATTATACAATCACAACCATCCTAAAATGAATGGGAAACTCTGAACTCCTAGGGTGCCTACGAACTATCAACAAGGTTTGTTTACTGATATTATTTAACTCATTTGATCCAAGGGCACAAATAGGGCTGTCAGACACACACACGGATTATCATCTATCCCTTTTCTGAGTGATTAATGTAAGTTCTCTAGATAACTCTCTAAGGTTATAAATATCAAAAAAGACTTACATTATTAGGGAAAGTTTACCCTCAGTTTTTTTGCTGTTAAGTTGTTTCAGTCATGTCTGACTCTTTGTGTTCCCATTTGGGGTTCTCTTGGCAAAGATACTGGAGTGGTTTGTCATTTCCTTTTCCAGCTCATTTTACAGATAAAGAACTGAGGCAAAGAGGGATAAGTGATTGGCTCCGAGTTCAACAGCTAGTAACTGAGGCCAGATTTGAACTCATAAAGATGAATCTTCCTGCTTCTAAGCCCAGTGCTCTATCCATTGCATTGTCTAACTTCGCTCAGTCATCTGGCTGTCTTTCCCTCACCTCAGTGTTCCTTGTAACAATGCCATCCTGGATTGAGTCCCTATCCCAGTTCCTATCACTTGTGTCTGGAACCAGTACAAAGGCATGTGTGAATATATAATGCCTGAGAGTCTTGGTGGTGCTATCCAAAGTAGAGAAACGTGCCCACACCCTAGTAGGGGGTGCCATGACATGACACTACCACTTCAGGGTATCCATGACCTCATCCCCAAAAGTATATGATCAACCAATCAAAGGATAGTAAGAAAGGTCTCATATCATCCACAGTGAAATAGAGAATTGTGGGACTTGTCTGTAATATAACCACATCTGTCCTTCTGTCCCAACACTTCTTCTCCATTCCCCCAAACCTCCAGCTCCACCCTGGACCTTGTTTTGTACAAGCTCCCCACACTCCTTCTTCCTGAGTCAGGTAAGTACCTCAAGGAGGTTAAATAACAATAATTAATAATAGCTAATGTTTACATGGTACTTACTATGTACTAAACATCATGCTAAACACTTGTCAATTATTATCTCATTTAGTCCTCACAGCAACCATGGGAGATGGCTGCTACTATTATCACCATTTTATAGCTGAGGAAACTGAAGCAAGCAGAGGTTAGGTGACTTGACCAGGGTCTCACAGGTAGGAAGTGTCTGAGGTCAAATTTGAACTCAAGTCTTCCAAACTCCAGGCCCGGCATGCTATGTACTGCACCACCTAGCTCCTTATCTAAAACCCAAATTAACTGCTGCTCATAGTTGATGCTAAGGGACCATTGGGAAAATTCTGCACACCCTCCCCCGACCCATGCTGTGTAAAACACCTTGTGGCTATAGAAAGTATCCTTAGAAGGCAAAATCTCCACTTGGAGATAGTGAATGGTGAGCAACACCCCCAAGCACCCACCTCTTCTTATTTTAGGTTAGACAGAGTATGGATTTCAAGGGGCAATTAGGTGGTGCAATGGATAGAGCAGCCTAGAGCCCTAGAGTCAGCAGACCTTAGTTCAGAACCAGCCTCAGAAACGTACTAGTTGTGTGACCCTGGGCAAGTCACTTAACCTTGTTTGCCTTGGGTCCTCATCTGTAAAATCAACTGGAGAAGGAAATGACAAACCAGTATCTCTGTAAAGAAAATCCCAAGTGGAGACAGAGAGTCAGGCACAATTAAACAACTCAACAACAAGGATAGCATGGATTGCAAATATTGTTATATTATCATTCCTTTCAAAACAATCCATCTTCCAAATTTCCCTACTCTTGAGGTGACCAACATCTTTCCAGTCACAGGTTTTCACAACCTTGGAATCATCTACTCTTCATTGTAATTCACCTCTTATCCATATATCCAATCAGTTGCCAGATCTGGTTCCACCTCCACACCTTTGTCACATTGGCACCTAGACTATTACTACAGCTTTCTAATTGGTTTTACTGACTTAAGTCTCTCCCTCCTCCAATAAATCTTCTGCACAGCTGCCAAAGTGAAAAGGGCAGGCCTGACCATGTCACTTCTCTACTTAATAAAAGCCTTTAGCCCCCCTATTATCTCTAGGAGCTATATGACTTTACTTTTTATCTCATCTATTGTAATTTTGTGTGAATTTCATCACATATAATAAATTTATATAATTTGTGAATAAGTACATAAACACATATTAGAGATATATGCTTTAAAAATGTTTTTATCCACAAGGATACACAATCAAAAGAGTTTGAAGACAATGAGTCTTGAATGCTGAACTAAATTTTTAGTTTTAAATCCTAACTCTGATTCTTCCTGGCTACGTGCCCCAAGTCAAGTCATTTATCCCACTGGAAACTGTTTTTCTCATCAATAAAATGGCCTTTATGATCCTTGTGGTTCACTTCACAGGATTGTTGTAAGGACCAAAATGCAAACTTCACAAACTTTAAAGCATCATGGAAATGTCAGTTATTATTTTCACTACTTTCCACTTCACTCTGCTTGTGTCAAATCCAATAAACGTATCACCATCAACATACACTATTTCTTGAATACCTACCATCTGCAAGTCTTGAGATGTGAACACTTCAAGACATTTTCTCTAAAAGATACTATCAACAAGGACAGATACTGTACAAAAAGTTGAAGTTAACAAAGTTAGTTAGATTTGGTGCCCTCCCATGACTCCCCTTCTAATGTATTCCTCCTTCCTAATCCCCTCCTGCCACATATTCAGGTACCCTACTTCCTATTTCCAGGGGACCTTGCTTTGTAAACTAATTATCACTATTTGAATATCAATCTTTGCTAAGCTGTCAGTTCACAGTGTATTAAAGCTATCAAAAGTTTTTGCATTTTAAACAGGTAAATGAATAGGAAAACACATATGAATACATGTGTGTACATGTACACAAATAAAAATAACATACCTAAAAATCACTCCCAGGATTTTCTGGCCTCATCCACAGAACCAGGCCAAGAACATTGCAGAGCATAAAAATAAAACAAAAACATGGGCTTGATTGTCTAAATATACTACTTTTCCTAACCATTGATCTACATAGCAAAATGGAAGGGATTTGGGGTTGAGGAATTATAAACCCAGCAAGATCCAGAGTTGTTCATTGTTTAATGGAACAGGGGAGGAATTACATGATTTATAGTCTAGGGTTGTTTTTTATTTTAGTTTATTTTAGAGACTAAATCAGGTATTATATGGAATGCATATCATAAATTAGGGTAATGTCTACATAGGAACTCAAGACTCTGGGCAAGAAAGACTCCTAAGAAAAGACTAAGCCAGATGGCATTAGCTAGCTGGGAAGATCTTGCTTTTTTATTCTAAATAATTTGGTGCCCAGATCTGGGTATCTCTTCCAGAGAGATGAAAGGCCTCTAATCAAGGACTCTCTCTCTCTCTCTCTGGAATGAGAGGCAAACTTGAAAGATAGTTTATTTGTTCCTGCCAAGGGCTTTACCTTTTTCTAAAAGGGCTAGAAAAAGCCTGTGTGCTTTAAGCTAAAAAAGCATGGTAATAGCAATTCTTCCCTTCAGGAAAAGAGAGCACAGGACTTCAGCTGGACCTGAAGCTTGAAGCAACAGAGCACAGTCCAGAAAAGTAATGTCTAGGAGAGCGATGTCCAGTGTCCAGCAAAGTGTCCAGTGGGGCAGGATCCAACAAAGCAGCACCTAGGAGAAACTGCAACAAAGTGCCATCCAGTGATGAACACTATACATCATGCAGGGTGGCATTCAATGAAGACCAGCAGAGACCATGCAGGAGTTGTCCCTCTGACATCACTAAAAGGCATCAGCAGCCCTACAGCTTTGAAAGTATGACTTTCCCTCCATGTGTCCTCTAATCACACGTTTTCAACATGTACATTCCTCCACATATGTACTCTGACTTCTATTCCCTAGGTATATCTCTTTACACATAGGCTAAAGTCACATATATGCCAAGAATGTATAATGTGTCCTGACCACACATTTTCCCTCTACCATATATGTGCCATGGCCACGTGTCCCTGTATGCATACCCTTCTACACACATTCCCAAAATGTGTTTATTCTTCCCACTGATGTTGTTCATATTTGTAGGGGAGTGTATTCCAGGTTTATGCGAGAAAATGTCTACTTTCTTATGATGCCATTTAATCACACGCCTTTACTTTGAATGAATTGTGTCCTCTGGCTAGCCATTAAAGGTAACCACACTGACAGACTCATGACCTTGAACCTGGGTAGCCATTCTCTGGAGACCTTGCCCTGCAATTTGGGGGGACCAGTGTCTACAACAACAGTAACAATAACAATAATTGATATTTAATTACTGGTTTACAAAATGCCTTACCAAGATTATTTCATTTGATCCTTACAACTCTATTAGATATATAATGCAATTATCATCATTTTGCAGAAGAGGAAACTGAGGACCAGAAAAATCAAGTGATATAAATTCAAAAATATCTATTAACCACCAATACATGCAGAGCACTGTGACAGATACTAGGGCAACCACGAAGTTTAGATAAAATATGGTTTCTGTTCTAATATACTATGAATCTATATGAGCACCATTCAGTGGGAATTATGAAAACAGCAGGGAGACAGTTAAGAATAGTCTTATGACAAACCAAAAATATATCAGGAATATTAATTGGCATTTTGCTGTCGTCATAAGTTCTTTAAAAGTTATAAAAATGTCAGGCTGGGTGAATGGTGGTGTCACAGACAGAAACAGCAGTCAGAAGTAGGAGCAGGTTTACTCAGAAATATCAGACGTATTGAGTTTAAGATACTAGTGGGACATCCAGTTGAAGGAGTCCTACAAAAACCTGGAAATGGGGACTGGACGTCAGGCCAAAATGACTGACTAAATATAGACAGATAGCCTAACTCCCATATATCTACTTCAGCAAAAAAGAAAAAAAACCACTGCCTTCCTTTGGACTTCTCAATCATGCCCCAGATACTCTTTCATCCTTATGAGATCACATCAGCTCTGGAACTCATACCTCATCAGTACCCTCTGCCCAGGGAAAGCCAAGTAAGTACCCCCTGCCTAACTGGAGGACAGAGTAGAGAGCTCCTCTCAAAATCCCTATATGAAGAAAGTGCCCAGGCCAGCCATTTCTTCATTTTCCACCTGACTGTACTCCTTTGGACTTTACAGGGCACATTCCCTCTCCTGTCCCCATCTTCTCAAGCTGACTTTTGTATGTTATTTTCCCCCATTAAATCATAAGCTGCTTGAGAGAAGAAATTGTCTTTCTTTTTTGAATTTCTATCCCCAGCACTTAGTACAGTGCCTGGCACCCTGGCACACAGTAGGTGTTTAATCAATATTTACTGACATTGAACCAGACAAAATAATGATCAATAAATCTGATGAGAAGCTTCAGTAAGTGACTTCATCCACTCCCAGACTGAACAAAAAGTGAGACAGATGCCTACAGACAATAGGAAGGGAAGTCTGCCACCAAAGCCTGGGCCAGCCCACAAGCAAAAAAAGGCAGAAGTCTTCATTCTAGTATAAGCAGAGACCAGCCAGAGTTACTAGCAGCCTGCAAGGCCATGTATCTGAAGGCAGTAAAAGCCAGAGTCCTATGAGAAAACCTGAGGAAAGTAAAAAAATCAACAGCATGGACACTGAAGGCAAATGAGAATTGCAACAATGATTACAAAAGAAGCAGCACTCAGACTGGGAAAACCTGAGCCAAGCTACTCGGAAGCCCCTAGAACTTTGTCCTGAGCTGCCACAGAGGACCTTGAAAATCCAGCATTCTGAACCTCAAAAATCTAGAGAGAAATGCTTAAGCCCAAGATATGGAGGTCATTGAAGCAAACCAGTTGACCCAGACCAAGATTAAGCAAGGTTCACTGTGCTACCCAAAGGATTGTAAGAGGTAAAGTTTGAGCCTGGCACAAATCCCTAAGTCAAGAACTGAGCCTATAGAGATAAACAGAAAGAGTATTCTTCTTTAACATTCTATAATGAATTATTAAAGATCCAGAGATACCAAAAATACAACCTAGTAAGAGAGAGTAATTCCCCAACAATTTCAAGAAGACTTTCAAGGTAAAATATAGATTTTCCACAGGGACTCCCTGAATGAAATTTAACAGGTGATATTTTAAAGAAATTTTTTAAAGTTCTAGAGGAAAGATTTAGAAGAATAAATAGTTTAGAGAAGATGTTATCTAAGTAACCAATTCCTGAATATTTAGAACAGAACAAACATCAAAGACTACATAAAGCAGCAAGATATAGAATAAAATAAAGAGATTGAAAAAATGGAAGAAAAAATAAAGTATTTGCTATCCAAAATAAAGACCTATTAAAGAGGTTTTTATTTAGAAATGTTTTTAATTTATTTTTTTATTTCTAAGTAAATTAGAAATAAATATTTCTAAATAAAGAGAGATGAATTTAAAATAATTAAATCCCTGAATTACATAATTTAAGCAATCTTAGATACTATACTTCAAGAAATCATAAGTAAGAACTAGTGATCTATTAGAAGAGGATGAGGGGCAGCTAGGTGGCGCAGAGAGTGGAGCACCAGCCCTGGAGTCAGAAGGACCTGAGTTCGGATCCGGCCTCAGACACTTAATACACACAAACAAAAACCTAGCCGTGTGACCTTGGGCAAGTTACTTAACCCCAACTGCCCCCCAAAAAGCAAAAAGAAAAAAAAAAGAGGATGAAGTAAGAACAGGAAAAAACAGTTGATCATCTCCTAAGTGAAACACCAAAAGAAAAACCTCATGACTGTTATAGCCAAAAATCTAGAGCTTCCATATCAAATAAAAATCAACAAGCAGCCAGAAAGACAGTAGAGGAATCACAGTCAAGATCACGCAAGACATGGCAACCTTTATTAAAAAATGAGACAAGTTCTTAGAACTCAATATTCCAAAATATAAAACACATCACCAAGAATAACTTAGCCTGCAAAACTGAGTATAATTTTACAGGTTTAAAAATGGGCATTTAATGGAATAAAGGGCTTTCAAAAAATTCTAATGAAAAGACGGACCTTATTAGAAATCTTGAAACATAAACATGAGAGGTAAAATAAATATAAAAAGGAAATTTTATTTGAACATTTGTAAGGGACTCCTCATTGACAACATGCAAACATTTTAATGGGGAGAAGAAACAAGTCTTCTTTTAGATTCTTAATGTCTTGAAATATTATTGAAAAAGTTAAATAAGAAAAACTATGGATATAGGGTCTATTGGTTCTGGTCTAAGGGTTTTAAGAGGGGAAAAGGGAGGATATAAGATATACATTAATTAGAAAGGAGGAAGAAGGGGGTCCAACTTGCCATTCCTCATAATCAGGATGTGTGAGAAGAGCATTTAAAAAGGGAGAGAGAGAGGTAAAGGGGGCAGGAATAAGATAAACTTCCCTTTGAACCACATATAGACATGCCATTTATACACATACATCATACAATATATACATACATACATACACACACAGAGAGAGGTTTTAGTGTAGAAATATATCAAGCTCACTAGGGAAACAGGTAGGAATAGGCAGGGTGAGGTAACAACAACAAAACTACCACAATAATAATAATACTAATAACTTGCATTTATATGACACATAAATTATATGTCAGGCACTGTGTTAAACAATTTTAAAAATATTATCCAATTTGATCCTCATAATAAGTCCCATTTTCAATTTAGAAAGCTGAGTCAAACAGAAGTTAAGTGACTTGCCAGGATCATACAGTTAGTAAATATCTGAAGCTAGGTCTAGTTAGTAAATATCTGAACTCAAGTCTTCCTAATTCTAGGCCCAGTGTTCTATCCATTGTACCACCTAGCTGCCAAGAGAGTAAAAAAGGGAATAAGACTGTGGAGAGTATGGTTGCAATCAGAACCAATTTCCTGATTTGTAAAGAGGGAAGAGGAGGAAAGAGGATTAAAAGGAAAAAGAAAAGAACTAGAAACCTAAAGAGCTACCCATCAATTGCAGGAATTATCCAGATAGAGAATTATTGTGCTATGAGAAATGATAATAAAGATGATTTTAGAGAATCTAGGAGAGTATGAACTGATGCAGGATGAAGTGAGCAGAAACAGGAGAATACTATATGCAAAGAATAGAGTAAGGGAAAACAACTTTGAAAGCCTTAAGTACTCTAATCAAAACAATGGTCACCCCAGTCTCTAGAAGACCTCTAATGAAGTATGTTAACCACCTACTAACAGCAGGAGATGAGCTCAAGATGAAGAAAGATGTAGATTGTGAAGATTTGTTTTGCCTGACTATGTTTATTTACAAAGTATATTTTTTTCCCTATTTTCCATCAGAGAAGAGGAGGAATAATAGCAATAATGAAGAGAAGGGAAAGGAGATAATGGAAAGAGAGGGAAGGGAAGGGGAGAAAAGGGGAAAGGGAGGGAAAGGAAGCAGAACCATTTGAAACATTTAGAAGTATACTAAAGAGGAAAAATAAAGAAAGTACAGAAGGAAGTAGAGACAGGCAGGACAGTTTTACAAAATTTACAATTTTACAATTATGAAATATATCTGGATATATTATATTTGTGTCTGCTTAAAGGAAGTGGTACGAATTAGCAGTTTCACATCTATCCTCTTTTTGTGCTCTGGTTTATTTACAGAAATGATCATGGTGTGGAACAGAATCTTGAAGAACATGCACCCTAGGTACTGGAAAGAGAATAAGGACATAGTGAAAACAAAGGAACAATAGAAGATAGAGAATTACTAGGGAGGCTAGGAGATTAATGCATCTCTGAAGCAAAGTGAGGAAATTATATCTTCAAGTCTTAAGAGGGATGCAAACAGTGTCAAATGCTAATAATAATGAAGAAAAGAAAAATAATGAAGCTGAGAACTATGACAAAAGTTCTTGTATCTGATGTATTTGTTTGCCTTAAAAACCTTGAATGTTGGTTCTGTGGGGGGGCGGGGTCAAGATTACCTTAATACAGGGGGCGGAGCCAAGATGGCAGAGTAGAAACAGCTCATCCAAGCCACTCTGCCCCCAGATTCCCCCCAAACTATGTAAAAGGGGACTCTGAACAACTTCTGGAGCCCCAGCACCCACAGAACGACACAGAGAAGCTAACCTCCCACTGAGGACAGCTCAGCAGCCTTGCAGGAAGGACCAGTGCAGCACTCTGGGAGCCGGCAGTGTGCAGAGCGCGGGAAGCCGAGCCGAGCCAGAGCTAAGGTCCCCATGAGCCGAGGTTTTAGCCCCAGGGCACCAGGGCCAACAGCCTGCTGGAGGAACCCCAGAACACCAGTAGCTGTGGCGACTCCAGAATTATCAACATAGACATGCCTAGGACAAAGTAAGAGGTTAGTGTCCTATGGACTTTGGGACCTGTACTTGGGGAATGCGTCAGCTTCCTCCCCTGGGGGCTAGAGGCCGCTGAGGAGACACGCCATTTTGTAGTTTTCAGAGGCAGCTCCAGCTCCGGGCCTGCTGAACCATAGGGAGATCCAGCGATCAGTCTTGGGGGGTAATTGCTCTTGCTTTAACCTCCCTGGATCTGGATTGTGATCTAGGGTGGAAGCTGTGGGTGGGTTTACAGCTTGCCAGAAACGGAAGTTGCCCCCCACACGTTTGGGACGAAAATTCCTCTACCTGGCCTTAAAGCCATAGTGTGGCAACAAGCCCAAAAGTCAAGTAATTAAGTGGCAACATGCCAAGGCAAAGGAAACAGAAAAATGCAACCCTAGACTCCTATTTTGGGGCATAGAGCGGGAAAAGGACTGTGAGGTCAGAAGTCCTGCTCCAAAAGCCCCAGGGGAAAACATGAGCGGGTTGCAGGCCATAGAGGACCTTAAGAAGGACTTTAAAAATCAAATAAGAGAAGTGGAGGAAAAATTGGAAAGAGAAATGAGAAGGATGCAGGAAAAGTATGAAATGAGGGTCAACAGCCTGACTGAGGAAAACAACACCTTAAAAAATAGACTAACTCAAATGGCAAAGGAGGCCCAAAAGGGCAATGAGGAGAAGAATGCCTTAAAAAGTCGAATTTGCCAGATGGAAAAAGAATCTCAAAAGTTCACTGAGGAGATTCATTCCTTCAGAGTTAGACTGGAGCAAATGAAAGCTAATGACTTTATGAGAAATCAAGATGCTGTTAAGCAGATCCAAACAAATGAAAGATTAGACAGCAATGTGAAATATCTCATGGGAAAAACCACTGACCTGGAAAATAGATCCAGGAGAGACAATTTAAAAATTATTGGACTACCTGAAAGCCATGATCAAAGAAAGAACCTAGAAATCACCCTTCAAGAAATTCTCAAGGAAAACTGCCCTGATGTTTTAGATCCAGAGGGCAAAATAGAGGTTGAAAGAATCCACAGATCACCTCCTGAAAAAGATCCCAAAAAGAAAACTCCCAGGAATATTATAGCCAGCTTCCAGAATCCCCAGATCAAGGAGAAAATACTACAAGCAGCCAGGAAGAAACAATTTCAATATTGTGGAAACACAATCAGAATAGCCCAGGACCTGGCAGCTTCTACACTGAGGGATCGAAGGGCATGGAATATGATATTCCAGAGGGCAAAAGAACTGGGAATGAACCCAAGGGTCACCTACCCAGCAAAACTGAGTATTTTGTTTCAGGG
Source organism: Gymnobelideus leadbeateri (assembly GCA_011680675.1). Lineage (NCBI taxonomy): Eukaryota > Metazoa > Chordata > Mammalia > Diprotodontia > Petauridae > Gymnobelideus > Gymnobelideus leadbeateri. Next base: position 14,190 of record WOXC01011128.1, on the reverse strand, counting down.
GAAAATATGGTCATTCAGTGGAATAGAGGACTTTCAAGCATTCCTGAGGAAAAAACCAGAATTGAATAGAAAATTTGACATCCAGAAGCAAGAAGGAAGAGATGCCTGAGAAGGTAATCAGTGAAAAGAAATCAAAAGGAACTTATCAAAGTGGAACTATTTACATTCCTATATGGAAAAGCAATAACGGTGACTGATGATATCTTTCTCACTATGAAAATAATGGAAGAAGGGTGTGTGGTCATATGAGTACATATGTGAATGTGTGTGTAGATGGTTACAGTTATATATGGATAGAGGGCATAGGTTGAATTTGTTGGGAAGGGAGAATACTCAAGGGATGAAATTATGAGGTGAGAGAGGAAAGTGGCAAGAGGAGATGGGGAGAGACAGGGTAGGGTAAACTATCTCATGTAGAAGAAGCAAGGGGAAGTGATTGTAAGGGCGGGGAGAATAGGAAGGCAAAAAGGCAAAACCACGTTCTCATTGAATTTGGTTCAGGGAGAGAATGACATACATGCTAAATGGGATATCTCAACCTGCAGCAGAATAGGGGGAAGGGGGGTGAGAGGAGGGAAGATGGATGGGAGGGCATCCTTGGGGGGAGGGGTGGTTGGAAGTACCCACTATAGAAGAGGGACAGGATCATGTGGGGAATGGACCAGGTGGGGGGTGGGATGAGTGGGAGGGAATTGTAAGCAGCCTTGTACAATATATCTACTATGATAATGTTTTGTATAGCTAGACATGTACAACATATACTGAATTACTTATCTCCCCAGAGGGAATGGGTGACAAGGGAAGAAGGAAATGGATCTGAAAGTCGAGGTCTTAACATTAAATGTTTCAAATATATAAAAAAATGAATGTTAAAAATTGTTTTTACATGTAATTGGGAAATAATAAAACAAAATTAAAAAAAAAAGATTACCTTAATACAAACTCAGGACAGTTCAGTTAATGGCAGTAATAGCTGGGATTTGGGAATCAAGAAATTTAAAGGAGAAGTTCTAAAGGAATAACCTTTGACTAAAGATTTTTTTTCACAATAGTATGGGTTTATTCTAGGATAATTATATATGATCAAAAATGCATAAATTTTTATATTGCCTCTTGGAAGGCAGTTTTAGGAGAGTAATGAGATAAAAAACCAAATCACAAGGAGCTGATAAGAGAGAAGATAATGAAGAAGGGTAAGCATCTGGCATATACAGTTTTGGAGAAATGAAGGGCTAGATTGTATAGAAAGGTCAAAGGTAGCATTTTTAGGAATGGGGAGACAAGTGTATTTGTAGGTAGATGGGAAGGGGGAAAAGATATTGAAATGGAGTGGAAAGAGAGAAGCAAGATCCTAGTGAGGTAGGAAAGGAAAGGAAAAGGAAATAGTTTTGGCAGTGAGTGAAGTATTTCCTTTTGTGATCAGAAGGAATGATTGATGATATGTTGAGATTTGCAAGAGGTATGGAGAGTGAACTCTGAGGGATCTTCTTCATATAGACTTAATATCCTCAGTGGAAAAAGGTGGTCATCTGCTTTGTGACAAGTACAGGCGAGTTTTAGAGAAAAGAGGGAATGCTTTGGCACGTTGTGGAGCATGGTAGCTGGCTGGGGGTTCTTAACCTGTCAGTGATCCCCTTGGCAATCTGGTAAAGCCAACAGATTCCCTTCTCCCCAAAATATGGTTTCAAATAATTGAATGAATGCTAAATGTCAATTAAAGGATAGTGAAAATAAAGATGTAATTTTTTCCATCCAGGTCTACTGACCCCTTAATTTCTGTGCTTAAACTCCTTCCATAGACCTCTGGTGAAGCATCCCTGATCTATAACTTACAGTTATATCTGCTATATCCCTCTGAAACTGAAAAAAGTTATCAACAAGAGTTGAGCAGTTGAGATAGCCCACCTGAGGTCACATTCCATGACTTGTAGTGAGTAAAATCGGCTAGTAAGTGCCAGAGTCAGGCCTTGTGGTGTTTTTTTTCTGAAATATCTTTTTTAATGTTGTTTGTTTGTTGTTATTGAGCTTTCATTTCCAAAGAGGACTAGTGACATCACAGGATCATGTCTTGACTCTCATGGGAATTTGATTTAAATGGGGCAGAGTTGCACAAAGTCATCAGCCTCACTCTCCCTGAGTCATAAAAGTCCAGAGGCAGGACTAAAGTTGAGATATCTGGGATACAGTGGATGACCTTGGCTTCTTTGATATCTGACCAAGCTCTTATCACTCCACTGCTTCAGCTGCTTTCATGGCCGTTGGAACAAATTGTTTTCATCTGCCCATTCTGCCGTGAGATCCCACAATTACCTTGAAGACTTGAAAAAAGTTCTAACCCCATCCTCCCCCAAAAAAAGATTGTCTATGTGGAATTCAAGTGTTATGATAAATTAGTGGGGAAGATATTTGTGGTCAGGTAGCTTTCCTGGTCCTCCCTCAAATAATATCCTATAGATGGCTACCAACCCAACTTGACAGTGATATCCATCACATGACCAACCAAAAAAATCAGCCTCCAAAACACAAGGCCTCAATAGTCTCAACCTGTAATGTCTGTGAGAATACAAATTTCATCACTCTCACCTTTTTGTCACCCCACCCCCCGAACTTATTTCCTGCCCTAACTTTTATATTTCTTTTCATGGCATCACCATCCTCTCAGTCATTCAGACTTGAAATCTCAGAATCATCCTTGACGCTCTCCTACATCCCACAGAAAATTAGTTGTCAAGTTCTGTCAATGCTGCCACTGAACAAGTTCTCATAACCAGCTCCTCCTTTCTACTCCCATTGCAATCAGTCATCTAGTTCAAGCCATCATCTCTTCTTGTCTAGTCTATTATAACAACCTCCCAATGGTCTACCTCATTTCCAGTCTTTCACAGAGCTACCAAAGTAAAATTCTTAAAACCACATTCCAATCTCATCATTCCTCTAACTAAAAATCATCAGTAGCTTCTTGTTGCAAATGCCTGATATTAATATTCAAGACTGTCCAGTCTGGATTTCCACCTTCATCTCAATTTCACCGCCACCAGCCACTATCAAAATTGGCAAGTACCTCATATAGCTCCCTATATCAGGTCAAATCAAGCCATGTTGTACTTCATTCCCCACAATCTTTTCACCAGTCACCTGTAGCAGCAAGCACCCTAGCATACCCAAGATGGCTGCTAGCACAGGTTCCTTGATCTACTTTTCTAAAGGAAAGCAACTCAAAAAGGGTTGACAATCTTAATCAAACATATATAATTTACCTAGTTGAGGGGGAAAAGTCAGTACCCTGAACTTCAGAGAATACAAACAGAAGTTACAAGCAGACAAAAATACAGATAGAGGAAATAACATAATTCGGCAGACCAACAGGGCTTCCAACTGTCTGACCATTACATCCATACCTAGTCATTTACCAGATAGGGAAGCACCAATATCTGGGTTTTCAAAACTGGGGCGGGGGGCGGGGGGGGGGGGGGGCTCAACAGCTGCCCAGAGTCTCATCTGGTCACATCACACAACTCTTCTCAAAGTCAGCCCCAAAGCAAAACCCCACCTCAGAGTTGATATACCCTTCTTCAGGGTCAAAGAATATCACAATCATTGTGACCCACTTGACTACAAAGTAACAAAACTTGTACCTTCCTGAAAAACAAGTCTCCCACCACAGGCTCCAGGTGACCACATTCAGCCTATTAGGGGGCAGAGCACATTTTCAAATCAGGGAAGATCCTCAAGTTCAATTAGACTTATTAAAGGGCAAGGAAGATCTTCAAATTCCTATTATCATTACACCTCCTCACTGCTACCTATGTGCATTCTACCCCAACTCCCTCCTACCTTCCTGTTCTAGAACCATAATTAAATCAACATTGTCATTGTCAGTAGAAAAGGTGCCTCCACCTACTCTTTAAGGCTCCAGTTACATTCTCTATAACTTTACAAACCAAACCACTCTTCTGTGACTACCACTCCTCTGTACACATTGTCTAGAATATAAGTTTATAGAGTGAGGACAGGGACCATCTTCACTTTTTTATGTCAGTCTCCAATGCTTAGAACATTCCTTTGGCATATAGTAAGTGTTTTATAAATGCTTTTTCATACAATCATTCTATTGCCTTTCACGTATGCTGTGTTTTAGACAAACTGGACTCCCCTCCATTCTTTGCCCTCTCTTATTTTTATACCTTTGCTCACTCCATCTCCATCCTGAAATGAATGTACCTCATACATACAAAAATACTTCATCTCTACTTGTTAAGCACACTCCTTCCTTCAAATATCAACGGACAGGGGGACAGCTCCATGGAAATATGCTTCTCACCTGAAAGCAATGTCTCCCTCCTCCAATTTCTCATAGCACTAAGCTTAGACTTTTCAGTATACTTATCACATATACCTTTGTATTATACAGATGGTTCCCTCTCTATTACATGTAAATTCCTTAAAAAGAGGAACTATATAAGTTTCCATCTTCACGTCCCAAACACCCAGCACAGTGTTTTTCACATAGTAGACTTTTAATAAGCATTTGTGGAATTGAATTATGGGGGTGACAAAGCTGAGTTTATTCATTAAGGATAAAAAAAATTTCAGAGTAGAGATGAGAATTCCCTTCTGTTAGTACCAAGTATCAGACATCATTTTTTAAAAGGCAGTGAAAAAGAAGTAGGTCGTTACTTTAGGGAATTTCCATTTCAAACCCACCTAATATATTTTCTGTCTCTAATCCTCTACCACACTATGGGATAAAGAGGAGTCTGGACTCTGCACTTAAGAACCCAATATTCTTGAAATTCCATAGTTTGGGAAATCCAATATCTTTTGTATTTTATGCCATCATTATTTCCCAATATACTCTCCCTCAGTAGAAATTGCCATCATTGTCACAATTTGGCCAAGGCAGAAAAAGAGGCATGCTCTTTATAATAGCAAAGAACAGCTGAGTAAAATCAACTAGCATAATGACAATATATGACAGTTTATGGAGCATTACACATACCTGTAGTCCCCTACTCTCTACAGAGAGGAGAGAAATGCATCTCATTATCCGTGCTCTATACTGACTTTAAAAAGAACTAGTGTGGGGGCGGCTAGGTGGCGCAGTGAGTAGAGCATTGGCCCTGGAGTCAAAAGGACCTGAGTTCGGATCCGGCCTCAGACACTTAACCCACACAAACAAAAACCTAGCCCTGTGACCTTGGGCAAGTTACTTAATCCCAATTGCCCTAAAGGGGCGGCTAGGTGGCGCAGTGAGTAAGAGTGCCGGCCTCGGAGTTGGGATGACCCAAGATCAGATCCGGCCTCAGAAAATGAGCACCCATGCATAAATAATGACTAGCCGTGTAACCTTGAGCAAGTTACTTAACCCCAATTGCTTTAAAAAAAAAAAAAAACTAGTGTGCCATCTAATAATAATTTTGAACTCCAAACTGATTAGATTATTTGACTGAAGGTTTTTTTTCAAATGTTGACTTAGATGACTGTGGTGTTTAGTAAAACTGTTCTTTTTCAAATTATTTAAAACAAATTAATGCTTATAATTCTTCTGGGTCTGCCCACAGGTGACATGAGTATTAAGACATTATCCGCTGAACCGAATGAGTAAATTACATTTAAATACCAACATTATAGGTCTATTTCTTCTGAAATCTTCCTCCCCCAGATTTCTCCACCCTCTTTCCTCCCTCTTCCAATCCAAAAAGGTCATTCACTATCCCTCTAGCTAAGCACATAGCTCTATTTTTTTTTAATCTTACTGTTAGTCACTGCAAGTGTTAGTCATTTTCTCATTCCTTACAGGAAAAAAAAAACCAACCCTAAGCCTACATTCCAAACTCTATCACCTCCCCTAACAAGAGTGAAAAGCAGCTCTTCCCCATTTGTATGTGTGCAAAACTTTCAGCCATGTGAATTGCTGTATGTATATACTGGCTATACACAGAGGAGACTGGAGAACAGACAGTAACCTGGCATCTCACTATTGTACCTCTGTTAAGTTTAATCCCTAATCAGGAAGAAATTTTCTCTCCCCTGCACAATTTTCTCAGTGGTTAAGCTACCTTTCTTAAAATTAAATAAGAGTTATGAGGAAAACCAAGTGGTGTAGGGAGACACAAGGGATATATATTGTGATTCCATGGCAGCAGCTTTTCTTTGGGAAAGGAAAAAAAAACCCTACTCTCCTGTCCCCCCTCCTTCCTCCTATGTCCCCCCTCCCAAACAATATGATTATTTCGGGGATATAATTTTACATTTCAATTTCTTCCCAAAGCATGGGGGCAAAAATTGCAAAACTGAAGCCTGAAAACAGAAAGTCATGCAGGGCTTTGTATGCTTTGGAGGGAGGGGGGAGACAATGAACAGAAAGGAAGCAGAGAAACATTGTACTAAGTCTGGGTCTCAGCCAAGCCACCCTGCTTGCTCCTGCTCATGGAGCCTCAGGGAGTTTGTTTTGCAAGCTTTTGTGACCATAAAAAAAAGACAAAGAAGAAAAAAGGGGGAAAAGACTCCTTAAAATTATCTTCTCATTTAATTATATTCAAGAAATCTGTAGGATATATACATACCAAGCATTATATCTAGGCTTTTAAAAATATATGTATATAACTGATAAAAGAATTTCATTAAGTAACTACTATATCCTCTAAAGATCAAATAGGATCAATTCTTTGATGTTAAAGTCTAGGGGAGGTTTTTATTTCTTTTTTTATTTTTCTATGGTGAAATCAGGACCCTTGTGCCTACCATGCACCATTTGGAAGTAAAAGAGATGATATACTGTTGAATACATTATTGATCATTTTTGTTGGAACATCAGAAGTAAGTCACATGGAGATCTACACTTCATTAGACATTGACAGTACAGGCCAGGGCCATGTGGAAACCAGTGGAGCTAACAGCAAGCAGATGCATTATAAAATGGCATCTTTCCATCTTCAGAACCTCCTGAAGGCTAGAGAAATTATCTTCAAGAAAGCTGTTCTCTCCTAGAAAAGTTGAAGATTCAATAAAAAAAAGTTCTGCCTGTCTGGATCCCTAATTAATTCCTTTTCATGAAGTTTTTAGCATAATGAACTATTGGCCACCACCATCCCACTGCTATGACTGCTACCGTAACTGAATAAAGTCTTTTTAGTTCTGTTTTCTAAAATGTACTATAATCTACAAAGCCATTATTTTATCTTACCAACAATTTAATAATCTTTTTTGAAGAAGTATAAAAATCTCATGGGCCTCACTGAAGGATCCAGACCTAAAATTTCATCAGTTTTGGGAATTTTCAAGATGGAAATTCCCCATTCCAACAAAGCTCAGCAACCCATTTGAAATATATATTCTTAAAATTTTTCTTGAAGCACTGAGAAGTTAAGTCCCTTACACCTCATTATGGAGTTTGAATACTATGTGAGAGGCAGAAATTTGAACCCAGATCTCCTTGACTCTGAAGACTGATTTTTGCCTACTAAGTCATGCTTTCTCTCATAAAAAGCTTATTTTTTAATTATGATAATTCAGTTTGTCCCCACTGGCAGGATCAAATGAGACCTTTTAAAATGTAACTGTCTATTCAGTGAACCTAGAAAAAGGTCAAAGTTTGTATTTACATGACTAATGCAATAATTAGAATGTGGATAAGGAAAATATTGGGAGTGATAAACTAGGGAGGAACAATATAATATACTAATTGGTCAAGTGTAGCCACTACATTGTCACTGGCTCAACATCAGATTGTGATTCTGACCCTATAAAAGCACAACTTATATTAATTGAGTAATATCATAGCATTCTGATTGATTCCATAACCAAAGAAAAACGTATACTCTATCACTAAGCAGGTATAATAGACTTCATTATTTCTAGCCCCAACACCAAAAACATACAACATTGGTTTCCTTATGGCTACTAAAGTATACTGAAAAATCTTGAGAACATCTAGAAAAGGAATGAATTGCACATGGTACCTAGGGGTAGTGAGCACATACTATTTTGTGGCAACAAGCTTCAATTCTCCATAAGCAAAAGTACATAGAAATGTTTGTGTGAAAATATCAGTGAAAACAAACCCTTCCTGGTTATCTAAATCATCATTCTCATTTTGATTCCTAGAATAAATTACTATTAATAGTAATAATCTTATTATCATCATTTTGAGATTACACATAAAAGCCAATAGCAAGCACTATCTCTATATCATTAAGGCATTTCTCAACATACCTACATCAGCAAGTTGCAAACTAGAACAAAATTTTCATCACAAAATAAAGGTAGTTGATTTTCATGTAAATATCTGAAAAAATATTTCAGAGTTACTTGGAATATTAAAAATCATGTCATTTCAATACTGCTAGTCTCTACCTTTGGGGGTAAATTAATTGTAAAAATATTATTATAATTATGCTTAATAGCATTTTTGTCACACTTCAAGATTTTCATGTCACTTAACAACTCTTGAAGAGGTAGACCTGGGAGATATATTGATCCAGAGATGAGGACATCGTAGGGAAGAAGTAGTAGAGAAATCACGTAAAATGATTTCTTGTCTATGCCTTGGAATCTGCAATAAGAGTGAACAGTAGTAAAATTAGCAAAAGTTGCTTAATACTCATCACAATTCTCTGAGGCAGATGCTATCATTATCAAGAAGACCTGAGTTCAAATCTTGCCTAAAACACTAGCTGTATGACCCTGAACAAAGTCACTTAACCTCTCCCAGCTTCAGTTTTCTCATCTATAAAATGGGGACAATAATAACCCCTACCTCATAGGGTTGTTGTGAAGATCAAATGGGATAAGACATGTAAAGTGCTTTGAGAACCTCAAAATGCTATATAAATCATCATCATCATCATCATCATCATCATCATCATCATCCTAGAGGCTCAGTGAGGTAACTTGCTAGAGTCACATAGTTTGGTAACAGTCTGAGGCAAAATTCAAACCCAGGTTTTTCTGACCCCAGATCTAACATTGCAACCACTGTACCAAGCTCCCCCTCTAAATAGCTCTAAGTGCTTCTGCTCTACTATATTTCCATGACATGTTCCCCTATCTCTTCCAATGCCTAGTATGAAAACATGAAAACATAAACCTATTAGCAGAGATATGTGCATGGAAAGCAGTGCTCTATTATAACTACTGAATCTAATCCCTAATCAAGAAGGAAGCTCTTCTTTGCACAATTTTTTCAGTGGTTAAACAACCTCCTTCAAAATTAAGCAAGAGCTATAAAGAAACAAGGGATATCAGGAGTGTAACTCTTACCTCACCAATCTAAGTTCTGGAAGCTAAAAATGACATTAGGGGGTGGGGGGAAATGGGGTTGAAGGAGAATAGAATTCATCTTCGAATCCCAGGGCTGAGAAGCTAATAAATAAGATGAGAGAGATAAAGAAAAGAGCATTTTCAATTCCCAGTGTTTCAAAAGGATGAGGAACTTGAGAGGAGTTGCTCATTCCTCAGAAATAAGGGTTAAGTAGATTGGACTTCAAAGACACTTAAGGAAGAAAGTTGGCTCTCTGCCTCTGGGTCCTCTCAAAGTGGCTAAAGCCAAAAAAAGGGCCCAGAGATGGCAGGTAGTCAGGTATGTTCCCTCGTTCCTGGAGATAACTCCTTAAATTGCTATATTTTCCAAGAGAACATGAATTTCCCTTTCTAGATTTATACAAAGACACACTCAGGAAGATCTTTCCATATCTGCCAGAAAGACCCAATGAAACCTCAGAAATTGGCACCAAATGGATTTCTACTGATCAAATTAGCCCCTTCACCAAACTCTAAGGCTGTCTTTAGTCACTGAGCTCAAACTCAGTTCAGGTTTCATAATAGCAGTTCACTGCAATGTGTGGCTTACCCAGGAGGATATTTGGAATTCATGGCCATCAATGCTTTTCTTCCCAGTTACTTCCCCTGCCCCCACTTCTCCAAGATAGTCTATGGAAACTCATATTATGTCACCACTCTGATGATTGGCATTTATTTAAAATATTCATCTATAACAACTAGTGATTAAAACAATTCAAAATTGACTGAAATCTTACTGAGAAACATAGAGCTTTAAGCTTTCTAGGCAGAGAGGTCCGGGGAAGTGAGGGAGAGGTTGACAAATGGGGAGCCAGGCTTTGATCTCTGGACTAGGTGGGTAAACAATAAAACAAATTAACATAAAACAAATATGCTACTGCTTTCCCCAAATATCTTGGTTTGCTTTGTTCATGTGATGACAAGATGACTTTGAGGGCATTGATGAGCTTTCTTAAAAGAATATGTATGTGGTGGGGTAACATTTCATTGGGCACATTCTGCCCTTTTATTTTTGGGGGGTAGTATTAAATCTTTTTGGCATGCCTGAAAGAGAAGGATTAAAGTCTAGTTCATTATCTCTTTAGTACAGAAGTCTGGGAAGCGAAGAGGCTAGACTGGGGAAACTAAATCCAGCAAGCTTTCTTTTTTGTTTTTCAAGATGCCCTAACAATAATGCAGCAGGGTGAAAAGATCAGGAACACTTTATACACATTGTGCTAATTACTGCAAGTACTTAAAGTTGTAATTAGCTTATTATACTGCAGAGAACCTAACATGGCATGTCTTTCAAAAGAATTTCTCTCCAGATCATTAGTGGGAAAGCTAACAACATCTGCTTCAAATAAAATCAACCAATTAGCACAGGCAACTTCACATAGTTTGCAATCAGAGAATTATATTGTGCCAAGTGCTAATTTCAATGTGAATGCTATCTCCTTCTCATATCCCACGCTTATCTGCCAGCACAGCTGGTGTTTAACACCACTGACTTCAGCCCAAGTCTCCAAAAACTTATGTTAATTTGAAATAACCTAATCAGAAGTGTGCAATACAGACTGAGGTTGATCTCAGCTTAATTAAAACTGACCTTGTCATTTCACTGCCTGTAAAACACCATTATCTCACCATTTATCACTCAACTACCATAAATAGTCAGTTTATGTGAGAACCCAGGAAGACAGGTTCCAAACTCCTAGAGCTATTTTCAGAAAAACAGCAAGAGCCTGAGCTTAACTTAAGAAGTGATCTGCCTATAAATACTAGGCAATAATTCAGATAATTCCACAAACTCAAAATAACTTGACAGTCCTACCCATGAAGGCAGCTTCAGCCTGCTATGTATACTTTTATTGAATATTCAATACTAAGGCTGACATGCATTGGCAGCTGTGAAGGATTTTGGTTTTTAAATTAATATTTCACCTAGTACCTTTCAAGGAACTGAATGATTCAATCAATGATTCAAGCATGACATGGCAGGTGTGGTGTTTTTAATTCTTCTGTCCAAGGTAATAGAAAACATCTGCACACATGTGTGAACTACTGAGTAAATGGCTATAATGAAAAATTTGAAATGTCTGTATTTACTTATATCAAGTTAAAAACAAAGACAGACTAGGAAATTATTTGGTATCTCATTGACCCCCATACATCCACACAATTGATTCATTAAAATAACCTGTGATTATATATGTCTGTGTGAGCATGCATAAATATATCATATGTGATCCGTTTTCTTTAAAACCAGGTGGTCACATTTCTGATTCATTACATATTTTCATGGCTTATGAAATACTTTGGGGTTCTCTTTCTATGCCTCATGTTGTAAAAAGGAATCAGAACAACACCTAATAAAAATTCAAAAGGGAAGAAATATATCAGACTGTCCCTAGACTGCACCATGCTTTATTCTGTTCCTGAAATACCCTCCTCCTTTCAAATGTTGCCTATCTTTAAAGAGTCAGTTCAGTTAAATAACCTCCTCTATAAAGCTTTTCAGACTGTGAGCTCCTTGAGAGCAGGGACTGGTTTTCTGTTCTGGTCTGGTTTTGCTTTTCTTTACATCCCCAGTGCTTAATATAGTGTCTAACATATGTTAGATGACTATTTCAATCAACAATGACCTCTATGCCCTCTCCTCTCCTATAGCACTCACTGGTTTCACCACACTGACACTTTAACATATAGTTCATTGTCTTATATTATTCTCTGTTTCCTGGGCACTTGGCACCTTCCAGATGAGACTGTAGGGGAAGTCTTATTGTTGCAACATATCTAAGCTAGTCATATACATCAAGGCCCTCTGATTTCATTGCTATGGCAACCCTTTCCATCCATGAAAGATCTCAACCCATCTATAATTTGTAGCCTTATCTTGATCTATATCCTTAGAGAGTGAGTTGCCCATGATCACAGACATAATAAATGTCATTGGTGGAATTCATTCACTCAACAAGTATTTGTTAACTACCTACCACGTACCAGGCACTGTTCTGGGAATATAATGAAAGCAAACAAAACAGTTCTTGCCCTGAAGAGTCTTAGATTCTATTTGAAGAAACAATGAGCAAATAGAAAATTAAATGCAAAACCCATAAAAGTAATTTCCATGAAGGGAGGCATCTAATAACCAGGGCATCAGGCTGTGAACCTGCTGGATATTGGGACACCAAGGACCAGCTGCTGAGCCTGCCATACCTCCAAATCTACTGGGGTGACGGGACAGTGAAAATCTTTCATCCCTGGTCTTAGGACACCAGCAAATCTGAACCCACAAAATATCTACACAGTTTTGCTCTCAAGAAAAGTATCTAAAGAGACTATCAGAAAATAGAGCATAGGGGAATTTTGAGCTCAGAAATGAACATGCTAATCTAGCCTGTATTGAGATACCAAGTGTGTGGATTATTAAAGAGATCCTTAATGTAATAACATATATATTATGTAATGTAATAACATAAATAAGGACTTCTATATAATAAAAATATAATATTTAACAATAATTCTTAACATGAAACCACAAAATGATTCTTGCAAAAAAGATGGCACTGGGCCTCTTCTAGGCTTACTTTAGCATTTTTAGACTGCATATCTACATATATCCAGTTGGGGGCAGGGAGGTAGAAGAGAGGAGGAGGAGGAAGAGAAGGGGAATGGGGAGGAGGGGGAAAGGGAGGAGGAGGACGAGGAGAGACAGTCCAGGACTCTAACGTTAAAATAAGTGACATTTCTGGGGTGGCTAGGTGGCACAGTGAGTAGAGTGCCAGCCCTAGAGTCAGGAGGACCTGAGTTCTGATCTGGCATCAGACACTTAACACAAAAAAACTTGCCATGTGACCTTGGGCAAATCGCTTAACCCCAATTGCCCTCCAAAAAAAAAATAAAGGCAAAAAATAAAATAAAATGTGACATTTCTACCAGCAACCTAATTGCTCTTCACATACCTTTTAGAGTGAATTGAGTGTTGGAAACACTAATTGACTCTAGCAAAAGACCTTTATAAAATGATTAAGTAATGGCCACTTATAATGTGAATTAGAGTAGCCTATCTCCTTGTCTAAAAAGAACTGGCCTATCATTCATTTTATATGAAAGAACAAAAACCTATTTAAACAACCAGGAAAGTGATAGCTCAAGAATGGTAAAGCCAAACCAATTTCAAGTTAAGTCAATGCAGCTGATTGTCTACACCCCAGTGGGGAGAATGGGTCCCCTCTGAGTAGATGTTGGTGCAGTTCTTGAAATGAGCGCTTTGTAGTGCCAACTGCTAAATTTCCCTAAAGTGAATCATAAAGAAAAGCATCTGAATCATTCCAAAGGGAGATTGGAATTATTCATGCTGCTGCAAATGTAGGACAATGCTTGGCCACTAAGATTAACCCCCTCCTAAGAAATTTTAACTGGATGGTTTTGTATGCACTATCCTGAAATGCAGAATACCCAGAATTGATATTGTTATCCACCCACCAGTATATAAAATACTGGTGTGATACAGGTGTATTATGAAGGTGCTACCTGCTCTGTCCCCAGGTAGCCAAAGGCATAGAGATATCACATTGCAAGGAGAGCTCAAAGCACCATTCTTGGAAACTATTGACCTTTCTCATAAATTTTATATTCTGTTTTTTTTCTTCACACGATCAGAGTTATTATTAAAGATCTGTAACAGTAATGTTGTTTAAAAGAGTCCTCGATTTTACTTCCTCATGGGTAGTTAAGAAGCTTTTCTTAAGAAGCTTTTCTCCCTAAAAAATTCTCCCATCCCAAAGTTCTGAAAGCAGAGTATGTACATTGGCTTCACTGATTCCACTAGAAGGTTGTTCAAATGGGGGAAAGGGAAGTGGGAGGTTTATGATATACAAGTATTCCCTTTATGCTTTTGTAATACCC